>CM024247.1:33496775-33551516 GCA_013421045.1 Propylea japonica
CTCTCGAACAAGACGAATTGGTGAGCTGAAATTTTCACGGATGATGAAAGTCAAAATCGAGTATGCGTTTTAGAGTTACTGTAAATAAAAATTGTGCCCAGTAGTGCTTGTTTAGATCTGAATAACTATATATCAAATAACACCTCTTATTGGAAAACCAATGTGGCCATCTGGCAGATCAGTAATTCATTTTTGGATGTAAGATGAATATGCCTTAGGATGAATTTCTCCATACAGTACAAGGGAACCAGAATTTGCATTGCCTCTGATAGTCCGATGGCACTGAGGCAGCTTATGGCCGTTGATTGTAGATCAAGGACCATTTGGAGCTGCAAACAGTCCTCAAAACACTGGCGAAGTACAGCTAAGCTAATTTTAGCTTAGGTACCTGCCCACCAGAACATTGAGGGAAATGAAAGAGCTGATGCCCTTGCAAAAAGAGGAGCAAACACACCCTTCGCCGGACCCGTGCCCTCCTGCTGGGTATCACCTACACTGATTAGGGCAGAGGTAGGCGTCTGGGAAAAACGGAGAAACACTCCTACTGGATAAATACATCCGGTCACAGACAAGCAAAGAGACTAATCGAACCTTCCAAAGAGAAGGCTCAACAAGCTCTATCGTTGTCAAAAAACGAGTTAAGGCTGCTAATCGGCCTTCTCACAGGGCATTGTCCCGTGAGATATCACCTACACAAGATCGATAATGAAAACTCCGACATTTGTAGGTTATGTGAATCGGCCACTGAAACCACCGAGCACATACTATGCCAATGCACTGCGCTGGCGCAAACCAGACTTACTCTACTAGGTGGCGCGTTATTAACGCCAGCCGACATAAGAGCGAAGTCTCCTAAGGAAGTAACCAGCTTTGCTAAGGAGGAGATTCCTGGGAAAAACGTAGTTTCAGCATGGTAACGCACAAAAGACCTTACTGGTCGCAGTGCAGAAGGGTAATCAACGTGCCGATCGACCACTATCTAATCTAATCTAATCTAGGATGAATTTCACGGGAATTATATCATTGTACGATGTATAAAAAAAATAATTGTGGTCTGTCAACAAACATTTTTCGATGCAAAAAATCTCGATATTCATACAAATATTCGATTAATTTTTATACAGGTTTGCACGGAAACTGTTAAGTAAATTGCAATTTCGGTGATCAAATGCTCAACAACCAATTTACAATAATGGGTCAATGGTCATGGCTCTATAAAAAACCAATTCAGTTGATTATTGTTACTCTATTCGCAGAATTGAATGTTGTGGGATGCCAATAGATTTATACATACATTGTTAACGAAAATGAACAATTAATTATATTGAACCTTATTTAAGGCACGTGGGGGGGCATAATATACGTTCGTATGCTCTTTGAAATGATCGTTAAAACTTTTTCACGATTCCATTCCGTAAATTCGCATAAAAAAGTCTGTCATCGATAGATCGCGTTGCCTTCGAACTTCATGGGCCATTGTCAACAGTTTGTTATGATGAAAATTCAGATATTCATGTGTTGAAGGTTGTTTTCGTTGATAATTTTCTCGAATGCTCTCTAGGCAATTAAGATGTGAGAAATTGCCTCATTTGTTCGAAATGAAGTTTTGTTGTCTATTGCTTTCAACGGATTTGAAAAACTCATACCCATGAATTTGAAGTCAATGGATACCTATTATTCTTCTGGAACTAGCGGGTGGTGATGTGACAACGCTTTACCTATGAGTTCTTATGCTGCAGAATATGTTGTTCAGTTGGGTTAAACAGTGAATATGCAAATAACTGTTTCTACATGTCATTTTTATAGTTTTGAAATAAGTTTCGTATTCTTCAGAATACGAAGTACAGTCTTTGACTTTGCATTCATGAGAATTTAATAGGTGTACCAGGTGTCCTTAATTCATTGTCTAGTGAGGGGATCTCAGAAACCCGATGAGCTAGAAAAAAAATGGGTGGCACATTTTTGGCTCGATTTTGGGAGAATTCATTAGGTGAAAACCGCAACCTTCTAAGTCAAACCGTTTCCGAGCTGTTGGAGAAAATTGGAAAATGGCGTCAAAAATAAGTTTTCATAATTTCTTCATTACTGAAGTTATAAACATGAAACTAAAACATTATACAGGCACTTTTTTCAATAGAATTTATTGAAGTAAACAATTTTCTTCATTACATTTTGTTCTAGCTCATCGGGTTTTGGAGATTTCCTCACTAGACAACAAATTTAGGCTACCGGCACATAATATCTGTTAGGTTTTTCGTTAGATTTTCTCTATCAACTGTTTCAAAATTATCTAAATAGTATTATCCCCTTTTTTTCAGAGTGGGTAACGAATTCAAACGATTAGAATTAGCTGTTGAGTTTGGCGTACGCGTAAGCATTTTTTCATTGGTTGAATGTACTATCAAATTTGAAAACGATGCCAACTGCCACTGTATTCTGAATCATTCCCTAGCCCTTACGTCATAGAAATCTTCTATATTTAACTTAAAAAATAATCATTTGAAATTTTGAATGAATAATGGAATAGTTATTTATAAGCAACACTATTATTGCTTTCACATGACAAAAAAATATATTCTAACATACCTGTTCCGTCGACTATCAAATAAAAAGGTGTTTGAAATTGACCATTAAGGACCCATTGTAATGTTCAATGGCCATGGACAACCGAACACAAAGAATTCGGAAAACCTCTACTGGAACACAGAAATTGTGTTATGTCGAATGTGTGACTTGTGTGAAATGAGAATGTTTTTGAATAAAAAATTCATCCTCAATTCATTAGGTCGACTGAAAAATCTTGTAATACCTCGTTTATTAATCTAGCGACTAATGGTCTCGAACTATTAACGTGAATATCTTGACCATTGGTCGCTGTCATTAATAAACCTAGTTGATAAAATATCTATAAATGGTCATTGACTCCAACTTGGTGGTTTCCCAACATATAACTTGAAGAAAAAACGCTGAAAAATGCTAATTGAATTCCTATTGTACTCAAAGTATTTGGTCGTGAAATCTAATATTCATCTTATTCAGGATATAATTACTATTTTCTGGAACGTTTCATTGAATAACCAGCCAAGATGTTTGGTTTTATCACTACAGAAATCCCTATAATATCGGGGTTAACATGAGTTTACACCATATATTCTACGTATCTTCCCAGTAGTTTGGTAACTTCGCAGATATCTTGACATGCTATTTGACAGTTTCCTAATCAACAACAATAAGTCTATTCAGGCGAAGCAACAGAGGACATGTAGAACCCTCATACTGTTCTGGATCTGAATTGTTATCAGTCCTTTCTTCATCAGGGTTTGTATTGAGGTTAGCGCTACTATTGGAATAACAAATAATCCCAAAGCACAATGAACGCGTTCATTTTGTACATCTTGCGCTCAGACAAAGGAACAAAATAATTTTCCTAGGACTGAAGAACTTGTGTTCATATAATACACTGCGCAAAAAATTAACGCACATTCTGAAAATCTCAATTTTAATGAAAGTTAACTTTACATTGACTTTATAACTTATTTTTCATGTTCCTCGGGAAGGTTTTGAACGAAACAACACAGTACATTAAATGGAAGAAAAATTCTGGATTTCACCGAATCTTATGTGAAAGAAGAGAAATAAACAATTTTCACAATACTGGAATGCTGATAAGTGATTTAATACTTCCTATCTCAACCCTTCGCTTTAATTACAGCTCGGCAACGACGGTTCATGTTCATACTCACAATAAATGATCTTAAAATGTTCTGATCTAATCCTTCCCAGATTTCTCTGAGTTGGATTCCTAAGTCATTAAGAGTAGCTGGATGATTTTCTGAACTACTCAGCCTTCTATTGAGGTTGTCCCAAACCTGCTCAATCCGATTGAGATCTGGACTTCTTGCTGACCATTCAATTCGACAGACTTCAACCTCTTCAAGGTACTCCTTAACGATGCGCGTACGATGGGGTCTGGCATTATCGTCCATAAAAATGAAATTTTCACCAATGTATGGGGCAAATGGTACTACATGCTCTTCAAGAATGTTATTTATATACCTATCAGCATTCATAGCTCTATTATCAACGACCACTAAGTCTGTGCGAGCAGTCAAAGATATTCCACACCATACCGTAATCGATCCTACCCCGAAACCAGTAGTATTCAGGAAATTGCACTGACAATATCTTCCATGTGGACGTATGTATACAAGGGAACGTCGATCACAATGGTATAGGCAGATCTAGACTCATCTGTGAAGAGAACTCTTTACCAATCAGCCTCTTCCCAATGGATATGCTCTCTCGCAAAATCCAAACGCGCCCTTCGATGGGCTTGGGTAAGATCTGGGCCTCTTGCAGTTAATATTTTTTTCTGCGACGGGAAAGAAAGAAATGTGACATTTTATATCCATCGACAGGTCACAAAATATGACTTTTTACGAAATTACTTTTTTCCCTGTCAAAAAAAATAATTCTCTATGTAGCCGGGAAAAAAAGTAATTTTGTGAAGAGTTATATTTCTTTCACTATTAAATGGTTGTTTTTCCTGTCACAGAAAAAAATAGTGTATTATACACGGGAAAAATATTAGATTTTAGCTCTCGGCTTTTTGTTTAAAAAATTTAAAATTTGTCTCCCTCCGCTTCGCGTCGGGAAACAATATAACCTCGAGCTTAAATCTATTACTTTTTTCCCTTGTATAATAAATAACTATTATTATCATTGATTTTCTTATTTATTTCAACCGATGAATTTCGCAAACAATTTGATTACTTTTTGTTTTCTTTTCAGATGTAATAATTGGTAAAAATAAGGGAAATATCTCTATGTTTATATTTTCCCCCATGCTGTTTATAAACAATAACTTAATTTTGGTTATTCTTATGATATTTCAGGTATTCGCGCCAGTTTTCGTTATTCTACATTTGAATGTGCCTTGCATTCATATTGAGGTTCATTTACTTCAGAAAAATGCCGAAACACACTATATTTGCAAGACATGTTAAAAACATGATTATTAAGGAAGATAAACATTCCAAAGTTTAGTGCATTAGCGTGGATTGATTATGGGTAAAAGTTATTAATTTAATTATGTATCTCTCATATTGTAAACCTCTAATTAGTTAAATAATGTACCGTCACTAATAACCACAAGGTAGTAGGTACCCCTAAAAAAGAACGTTTTGTCTTTCGGCCATATTGAACTTTCAAATTTCAAAGGAAAAACAAACAAACCTCAATCAATCCAAATAACATTTTTCAAGCAGATTGTGATGAATATGGACATGTGAGCTTTCGATTAATTATTGCATTACCAGAAAACTCTAAACAATTGATCTGCTCATTCACAATCATATATTGAATGATCCAATTACAGTTGCTTGTTTGAATCAGTTGGAAATACAGCAGTTTTCATCCGCCATTAAAATTCATATTCCGTGTTGCGAATTAATTATTGCGAAAATTGCATAATTCGATATTGTGTTGAACCAATATTAGGCAATAATTAATTACACTGGAAATACCCCATAAATTAATGTAACTAATTTAGGATGAAGTTAATATAGGTATCTATCTATTACGAGTACAATTATATTCATTTCACTCATGAATTCAATTTGTATCTCAGTACACACATTGTTAAAAGTATCGGCCCCCTTAGCTTTCCCAAGAAAAAAAAACTCTATGATCTGGAAATGACATTAATATGTTCTCTATTTCAACTGGAATAAGGTGAGAGGTTCAGTTTTTGACATCCCGATAGTGGTTGACACTGTTTTACATTTATAACGATGTAATATACCATTGGTGCTATGTGGAGTTTTTCATTTGTCTCCACATATTTCAGAATGATGAATTATTTTCATTTGGATCAAGTTCAATTTCCTCAGGTTATCATTCTGAAAACGCCATCATTAGATATTTGGCGCGGGTGTTTGTAGTAGTGTCAATAAGCGACTTCATATAATTGCGTATATTTTTCGATTTTGTTCTGTTTCATATTCGTTAGAAGTTTGATACTGTTTGGAATGTTCGAGGAATATTTAATGATTTTAATGGATGTAAGTAAACCCTTCAATTATTTATATATTACATCGAACAATGATTGACATAGGGTTCAACCTCAATATATAAATTTTTGAAGGGTTTATTCACATCAATTAAATATTCCTTGGAACCTTCCAAACAATAGAAACTTCTTACAACTGTAAAACATAAAAAATTGAAAAATATACGCAATTATGTGCAGTCCTTAGAGAAACTCTAACATATACATTTGTGACACTGCAAAACGCTAAATAGCACTAATACGTAGTTTAATACATCGTTATTTATGTCAAGATCACTAATACTTTTTTCTACTTCGTTGTTTATAGGGAATAAAATTGTCTGAAATTTCTTATTTCTCTAGTATTTTTAGTATGAATGTCTCATTCACCCCATACAATGAAGATGTATGAGTGGGAGAAAGAAGGATGATATCATACCCAAAATTGATGCAAAAGTGAGATGAAATTATATCATGACTATCATACTGGGTGTCAATTACTATAAAAGTATGTAAATGACTATAAAAAATTGATGTCTCCTCGAATATTCAATCGATATTTGTTGAAAATTTGAAGGTAATACCAACATATCAACATTCAACTATAGTTCGGTAATAATAACCATAGTGTTCATTCAGTGTACATTCGCCAACTGAATGTATCCATACACTTAACATAAATGTTTTGGAAACGAAATTTTTCATGTCTGCTTTAAATTTACTTGATTGAAAAAACTACATGTTTTCAACTCATCCGAGAAAAGGGTAATCTTAAAACAAATATAAATGTACGAGAAAAGTCATAAAATAAAATGAAGATAGCGAAAGAAAATACATCAGATACTAGCATGGAAACAACAGAACATACAGAAATGACTAGATTTCTGTCCACGGGTTATGTAGAGTATCAATAATGGGAAAAGGGGGAAGTAGTGAAGTTGTGATGATGGGAGAATGATGAGCAAGTTGGGATAAACCAAAAGTTCGGGGAATTGCTGCTGGGTGTTCAAAAGTTTTTCCGGGGTGTAGTGTTCCTTAAATGTTTTGATTGTATCTCAAGTCGGTAAAGTTTGTGAAATATCTCAAATATTTTTTATTCAAAAGAAGTTTTTCTTATTGGAAAACTCTTTACAAATTCTTTTCTTTTTCACTGTTCTTGTGTATTCGATTCACGATCCTACTACAGTCCTGTCTACGGTTCTCCACCGCCCATATCCTTCCTGCAGGATAATAACTACAACACAATTCTCCGATTTCTCCGACAGCCTCTCCCACACAGTTCGAGTAATTCGCCAAGATAATGCCCTCAACTTCAAAAGCCGTTACAGCGATTGTTTGCTGTTGGGAGTCAAATTCTGATCTCGCAACCAGGCTAAGATAAAATCTGTCCGAAACAGCTTCCCACTTGGCCTGAGGGATGCGAACAGGAACACGAACTGATTAGGAAACAAGAAAATAACCGTCTGTATATCTTGGTTGGATCTTTTTTAGTCTTTGCTCGGGGTGATTAATAACTATGTGGGCTTCTTACGAGTAGGGTGAAAGCTATAGTGATTGACACCTAAGGGCATGGATACTTTCAGTAGGCGAATTCGGTTCTTTATTTTACTGTTACACCATGGTTATTATTACGGAACTATAGTTGAATGTTGCTATTTTGTATTACCTTCAATCTTTCATTAAATATCGATTGAATATTGGAGGAGACACCAATTCGTCGAAATTACATATTTGATTGACTCATTTGGCATCAATTTTGTTTATGATATCCATCCTGCTTTCTCTCACTCATACATTCTCATTATATGGGTCATTGAGACATTCATACTGAAATTAATAGAGAAATAAGAAGGTTCAAACAATTTTATTTCATATAAATAAAGAAATAACAAAAGGTATTAATGATCTTCACATATATACCGATTCCATAAACTATTGGTTCTATCCAGGGTCTTTCATCCGTGTCCCCATATTTCAGAATGTATTATATCTATTTGAGTCCTCTGGTTTTATTCTGAAAACGGCATCATTAGATATTTGTGTATATTTAGAATGAGTGTATACGTTTACTCAAGGATAGCGACTGCACATAATAGGGATGTTGACTCATGTTACGAATTCATATAAATTGAGGTTTTCCTCATAGAAGGAAGTTTTTGCAATCCTAAAAAACCATTTTAGTGATCTTATTATTCTTGTTAAATTAAATAAAGCTGATTCAAATTATGTTATTTATTATCAACTATCACGTGACTGCGAACGCCAATCAGAGGTAGTTGACGTCACTATCCGATATTGTCATTGCAAATCCGAAGGCTTTGTGCTCAGATCAACAAAATACATTCATAGTGTTTCAACTTATGGAAGATTAATTCCCTGATGATCGTTTCTCCACTGAAAACAAGGATTTTTGTTTAGCGGAGCTCAGAAACGTGAAAATGTCTTTGGGAGTATCAAACTTTTAACTCATATTCATTATTACAAATAAAAGAAACACCTCATACAGCATTTATAGATCGACGTATTCATGTTGAAGGCTTAGATTGAACTTTTCCATAAGGAATCAGACAAAATCAGTTCGCTTTGACAGAAGTCGAAGTTTGTTTATCGGATATTGACGTAATCATCATAACGTTTGCATTTTCGCGGAAATTTTGAGTTCTCTTTTTATTTATCTATTTTTTATTGGCAATTACTATATTCTTAAGAAAAAGTGATTTTTTCGTGTTTGTATAGGTTTATCTTCAAAATAAAATAAATTACAAAAAATAGTCAACATACCTATTGCGTATATTTTCCGATTTTGTTCTGTTTCATATTCGTTAAAAGTTTTATATTGTTTGGAGGGTTCCAAGGAATATTTAATTGATGTAAGTAAACCCTTGAATGATTTATATATTAGGGTCATAGCCTCGGGTCATAGCATATAATGTCTATGGTTCTAACCATTCTTTATGTATGTTTTGTAGATCATCAAAATCCCTTCTCAATCTAGGTACTCGAAAAATTCTCCCATTCTTTATTCATTTGTCTGACCAGCATTCGCTCTTATGGAAAAATTCAAAAAAAAAAATTTGGGAAAACAAGTATCACCAGACGAAACCAGAAAACCCATTTACACCATCTTCCCAACGCCATCTCAACACAACACAACCCAAAACTTTCCTTTCAGCACCAACTGATTTAATCAAAATTAAAGCTCATAAAATTTAATTTTGCCAACTAAACTTCCAATGCAAAATTCGTTTCCGCATCAAAGTGCAGTTTGCTGTCGAGGATCCCCGAATTTCGACGCTATAACGAAAGCGTTGCCTTAATATCCAAGTCTGCTCTCCGGCAGATCTCAATATCGAATTATTAATCGGATGCCCTTCTCGCGAAACCTCTCAATGCCGCCATAGTTGAAAACTCAGTTTCTACTTTTCTCGACAGCTTCCAGATAGCTTCATCGCCTCCTGTACCTCAGGGGATATCTTCGTTTTGAGATATCGCAGGTGGAACCGGATTAATTAATGGTTCTGCGTTTGGAACCAGTATGATGAATCAGAATTCAACAAAATCGAGTGTTACATTATTCTAATAGAGATCATCAAGCAACATATTTCAATAATAAGAAGAGGTTTAACGTGTAACATCGCAATGAATATCAAAATAGTGAAAGCAGAGAAACAATATCACAATACAAAATGCAAGGAAGTGATATCAAACAGAGCACCTATGAATGGCCATTTCATCTCTATTAGGACTCATCAGCACTGGATAGCTGTGAATGATACAAGGTATTTCTTGGAACTTAATGCGAAATGGCACCTTCTTTAAGGTATAAATATACCGCAGGCGCCATCTCCAGCTCCATACGAAAACCTTTTTCCATAGCATGAACCTTGAACGAAGTAGCGAGGTGTCGCATTGACTGAAGCGTTCTTGCATTTCGCAAATTTTGCGTCTTCACTCCACGACGCTGTACGCTCAGGGTAATGTCAGTTGACACCGTAGTAAATAATTAGAAGAGGTTTAACGCGTAACATCGCTATGAATATCAAAATAGTGATAGCAGAGAACAATATTAATCGATCGAAATCAACCAATATTGAACTCGTACTTCGGCGGTAATCTCGTCCCCGTTTAAGACAAAATGCAAGGAAGTAGTATCAAACAGAGCACCTATGGATGGCCATTTCGTCCTTATAAGGACTCATCATCACAGGATTCCAACAACAAAAATCAATTTTTTTCAAATTTGAAAAATTTACCACTGTTTCCTTGAAAACAAGGATGGCTCGTGGGGGGTGAATTTTTGCCCGACAACATCGCTTTTCATATTATTCTTATAAAGCACATCAGGCAGCATAGATTAGTCAAAACAAAAATGCATTTTCTTGCATTTTGGGAGATTAATGAGGTTTTCACGATCATAAAAGGCAACCCGGGCAAGTATTCATAATGCCAGCCACGCGTTTCAGCTACGTATTCGCATCAACGTCAGTATAATGGCTATTAGGAAAACCTAAATTGCCTCTTATGCATTCAAACTATTGTCAGCGATTTTTAACCTATTCAGTACCTAAAATGCTTAATTTATTACCTCTTTATGTGACGAAGTTAATGAGTGAAAAAAAACAAGTTCAAAATTGAGGTTAATCTTTTTATTGAGAAAAATCCGGAGTTTTTCAAGTATTTGTTTTCTCACTAATCGATATATTTTTTGTTAATGTTTACATGAAGTCTTCGCGGCTCATTCAGCGCTGATAATATGGTCCATTGTCTGTAGATTTTTATTACGTTCGTCCTTATTTTTTGTTCGGGGTGAAAGATATTAGCACACAAGCTGACAGCTTAGGCGAAATCTTTTACCCTATATGAAATTTATGTAGATAACTTGTGGAAAATATGTAGATTCTATTTGTTATCAATAAACTTATTCACTAGATGATTTCGCCTGCGACTCCTAGCCTAACTTCAACTTATAATAACAAGTATTTTACGCTCGTTGCATAATTTACTATTGTAACTAATGCAACCACTGATCACACTGGGAATACATAATCTATATTCTACTGCGTACTCTTATACAGATAACTTTGCGTACTCTTATACACATCCATTTCAATATTCCGATTGAATTTTCTATGGTTCTTTCAACACCATATTCACAATATTTTGTAGAGGGCTGTTTATTAGTATGGGCTGCAAAATTTCATTTTAATCGGTTTTGTTTTGTCTGAGATATTGAGGACAAAAATTCTGTTCTCATTTTTGTCCTCTTGTTGAATGTTCATATTTTATTAACGAACAACCGCAGCGTTCAAGAATTGAACCTACCCTGAGAATTTCAAAACTTTTTTAGTTATCGTGCTCAGGACGGTCCTACTAACAGAATTGTTCGAAAATAACAGATATTTTGAAAAAGTGACTACTCAAAAATATAGAATATTCAGTTACGAATTAATTAAAGAGATTCAATATTCACTTGAACTGAAAGCATTCAGAAAATGGCTAGGACAAAATGAAGAAATCCTAATTTCACATTGTCATTCTTACTGACGGCTCTAATATTTGTTTTGCTCTTTTTATTCTAACACACCTCACGTCTAGCTTCAATTAACATTAATTATGCCAAGTCACACCACGTGGTCAAACGTTTAATCAGGGAATATTTATGAGTTTGTAATTGTGGTAAAGTAATTTTCATAATCCGCGGTCTCGGTTTGCTACGTCTGCTGCACTGGCAGATGCAAATTGAAGCAAATAAGCTTCATTACACTCATTTTAATTACGCTTTGTTCAAGTTTATGCATTAAGTGCCTGCGCCGTCTATATGGGGATTCAGTTGAATTATTGGCAATCGACGTATGTTTAGGTTGTTGATTAATCATTTTCCTGTCATTGTTTCGCGTATTTTGACGTATCGCTTGAGTAGTTCTCGAGATTTAATTATGTGAAGTTTTTAATTCGAGTAAATTTGACGAGGTTAAAATTCAATATTCAACTGCTCAATAATAAATGAACAATTTTGAAAACATATCATTTTTTTCTTCGTAGAATTAACAGTTTCACCAGAGATATAATTACAAACCGAAAAAAATATTTTGGTATTCCATCATTAAAATCTACCTGATTTCAATTAGAATATCCTGGAAAGTATTGGTCTCATTGTATTCATTATTCCAATCTCGAACGTACACCTCAAAATTGTCGAGGTAGGTTTGAGAATTGAGAAGAAAGTTGAATTCAAAAATGGGTAGACCAAAAATCGAAAACCGCATAACAATTTTTTTGAAAATATTTTATCACTATGCAACTTTTGTCACTCTGAAAATTTTTGTCCCTTCAAACAGTGGTCAAAAAACAATGATCGATTACTTTGATCTATTTTTGATGAAATCAGATGTCGAATAATTCATTCGATCTTTTTCAAGTTGGATTTTATTATTAGAACCTAGATGTTTCTGAAATCAACTCATGACAGCTGTATTCTTAAGTTTTCTACGTTTCAGTTTTCCTGTTTTTGATATATTGGAAGCTTTATCCAATTAATTCTTCAGTATAAGCTCTACTGTACTAGCAAAGTACTTCATAGATTCAATCTTTGGTTTTAATAATGGGCAGAGGTTTAACGCGTAACATCGTCATTATTACAAAAATAATGAAAGCCGAGAATAATATTAATCGACCGCAATCAATCAATATTAAAATCATGCTTCGGAGCTAATCTCGTCCTCGTTCAAGGCAAAATGCAAGGAAGTGGTATCAAACAGAGCACCTATGGATGGCCATTTCGTTCTTATTAGGACTCATCAGCGTATGATAGCTCTGAATGATACAAGATTTTCTTGGAACTTGAAACGAAATGGCACCCTCTTTGAGGTATAAATATACCGAAGACGCCATCTCTAGTTCCATACGAACAACCTTCTCCCATAGCATGAAACTTGAACGAAGTAGCGAGATGTTCACCATTTGTCGCATTGACCGAAGCGTATTTGCAGTTTGCAAATTTTACGTCCTCAGTCCACGACGCGGAGCGCTCAGAGTAACGTCAGTTGACAACGTAGTAGTAATAAGCATAGGTTTAACGCGTAGCATCGCCATGAATACAAAAATAATGAAAGAAGAGAATAATAATGGTAAACATCTCGCTACTTCCCTCAAGTTTCATGCTAGGGAAGAAGGTTGTTCGTATGGAACTAGAGATGGCGTTTTCGGTATATTTATACCTGAAAGAAGGTGCCATTTCGTTTCAAGTTCCGAGAAAATTAAGTATCATTCAGGGCTGATGAGACTTAATAAGGACGAAATGGCCATCCATAGGTGCTCTGTTTGGATACCACTTCCTTGCATTTTGCCTTGAGCGAGGACGAGATTAGCTCCAAAGTATGAGTTTAATATTGGTTGATTCCGATCGATTAATATTATTCTTTACTTTCATTATCTTTGGTTTTACTTTGCTTTAACTAGCCCTGATAGTATCTTGAGTCTTGGATGATGTTTCCACATTGTACGTATTTCTAACTCTTCTAATATTTTCAGATAATTCTATAACATAAGGTATAACATTAGTTATCGTTTTGTCCGCCTAAGCAATTGAACGCAATTGTAAAGAAACACAAGCTACAACAAGTCAGAAGTCTCACTGCTGTTCCTATTGGTATTTGAGAATGCATTATTCCGAAGGAATCATCAAGAAGATAGTACGAAAAATGTGATAATTCACAGGTGTCATAAATCGTTAATTCTCCATTCGTGTTCATGAAACAATAGTATAGTATGCAACGAGCGTATATAATGATAGCTATTGTTTACGAGGTGAAGTTTAGGCCACGATCCGTGGGCCCAAGCCACCGAGTGAATAACAGCCATTATACTCGAGTAGCATACTATACGTTGTCCACGACTACTGAATATATTTCTTGAAGATTCTAACATTTGGCGACCGCGACAAGACCCTTCTGTGACAAGCGTGGAAAAAGTCAAGTTGACACATGAGAAATTTTTGGAGAACTGGTCATTGTATATTTTGTAATAGAAAATACTTTGATTGATATAATAAAAGTAGATTTGGCCCTCTATTGACAAGGTGTACCAATATTTTTGTTAGTTGGAGTACTTCAGAATACTGAAGAAATACCAATTCAAAGAATCTTATATCAAAGCTAAATCTATGAAGCATCTGACAGCAGTGCTCAATATCTCATTATTTCCTTGTGATTGAAAGATATTATCATGGACCTATAATACTAACTGGACGTCGAACTTCCTTACTGTCACGTAGAAAAAATTGAGGCAAATGGCCGCCATTTGCAGTTTGGGGTGAACCACAGATATTTTGATGTTTTATGCCATCTGTGCTCGAATTTTGATTGAAACATAGACATTCCTTTGAAAGAAGTGATGAAAAACGAACTCTATAAATTAGTGTTCTGTGAACTCTGACATTTCGGTCTATTAAAATTATAAATATTTTCGATTCTTGTGATTAGTTATTAAACAATATTGGTAATCCTATCATTTTAATTCGTTGAAATAAAATAAATAAAGGAATATTGGTAATTCTAATATTTAAATTCATAGAAAAAGTGACACCTCTTAAATCCACCCCAAACTGCAAATGGTCGCCGTTTGCCTCAAAACTTTTGACAGGTTCGCCGTCTAGTTAGTATTATAAATCTATGGATATTATATGGCCGAGCACAGAGACCTATTTTGGATGGATTTTACAAGTGTGTTGTGAATAAACAATCATTTACAACCACTGAATGTAATTCACTAAGCACACCAGAACAAAATGAGCAAACAAACGCCCAGAAGTACTAAAAATTAAAAACCATTACACTCTAAAAAAAAGGAAAAAACCAATCCCACTTAAAAAAACTAGGAACAATTAGGCGAAAGAGACCGCTACCCCTAATTCATATAATTAAATTCAACGCGCATGGAACGAGTGCTAATTGAAGCTAAATTCAATTAACCCAAGTTGTCTTTTTGGATTCTTCAGAGGACCGCAGCTATTCCAAGATGAAATTCCCCCGTGTGTCCGCCTGACTGCTCCTCATATAATTTGATGAAAGTCGTTTTGGGCCCGGAAGGAATCGGATCTTTCGTTTTTCAGATTAATTAAGGTCGAGAAGTTGGTGGCGGCTCCTTCGCGGCGAATTTTAGTGGTTTTGATGTTGGGAACTTATCGCGCGCGAAAGGTCAATGAGCGATGAAAAAACCATGAAATTACGGTAATGGTTCAATGAATTTCGATGTTTTTTATACTGGATGTTCCTGAGTAAGCATCTGTTAGTATTGGTGAAAGGTAGATTTCTCAGGAAAAAGAATTTCGTCATCCTAGTTTAGTTTAGTTCAGTTTAAAAAGGGGTTACAGTTCACTGCGACCTCAAAGTCTATTGTGCCCCCTCACAGAGCTGTTCTGGCCACACCCTTCACAGTTCGCCTTCCAATTCCAGAGATCTAATGAAATCTAATATCTGTGAAGGCTTGAACGAGGCTAGTTTTTCTCTCTTACAAGTTTTTCGCCCGAGGCATTCTCTCCTTAGGCTCGCAAAGCATTCCATGACTAGCTGAATGGGGGTTTCTTCCTCCTCCCCACAAAACCTACACTCGTCAATGTCCGATAATCCAATACTCAACATGTGCTGCCTGAGGCGACAGTGTCCTGTAAGAAAGCCAGTGAGGAGGTGTAACTGCTTCTTACCAAGATCCAGATATCTTTTGGATCCCGCTGTCTCAAAGTTCCGAAGTAACTTAGTGGAATGATCCATCTCTGGGAGATTCCGCCAGAATTTTTCCCTCTCGGCTTTCTCCTTCTCCAGAAACTCCTTCTTAAAGGTACATTTGTCTATACCGCAGAAGGGTTCTGGGCCAATGAGTGACATTCGTGCGCCCTCTTGGGCAATTGTATTAGCCTATTCGTTTCCTTTGATTCCCAAGTGGCCGGAAACCCAGACGTTATTTTTCTTTCCTCCCTCATTGAGTTTGTTCCGGCACTCCCAGATCATCTTTGAGTCGATGACATAGGAGCTCAGTTCTTCAATAGCACCTTGACTATCTGCGTGTATATATTTCGTCATCCTAACCGAAACCGAACCGAAATACGGATTCAAGCCGATTCGGTCTTTTGACCAGAATTTTTGCCGAACTTCACATAGATTCGGTCGGAATTTTTTCAACGAAAAATGAAGGAAAAACAAGAGACAATTTTTTTATTTTATTTACATACTAACAAAAATAAGAGTCTTCTAGAAAAGGAACGTAGATCATCGTTATTACAATTCAAAAAATGAAAATCTTCAAGAAGAAATGACAAGTCAATCATCTCCACAATGTAGTTGCATGGTATAGACGAGTATATAAACTAGATGTTACTACTATAAAAACAACTGATATAAAGTATGATTAACTAAAATATCGAAATTTTGTCACCTTCAGTCCAAAATCTGGTGTTTTCTACCAATTTTGCATACGAACAATGAACATGTTGAAATGTAAAGGAACAACAGTACATGAAAACCAAACGAAATTCATCAGAAAATAATATCATGATGGAGAACAAAAAACTCAAGACCTTGAGATTCAGAGAGTTTACCTATATGGAGAAAAATTTCAGATAGATTCGATCGTATAAAATATAACCATATAATCCATTGAAATTTCCACCTTACAGTTCCACTATAATAATAAACGTCTTTTATTCAATCAAATTGTACACAGATATACACTATAAAACGTTCCTTTTTTTCAATAATTTTTTCACTGAGTAATGCAATTTTAAATGACTTCTTTGTTTCAGGATACTTATTGTTCAAAGATTTCTGCGAAAACATGTCAGAAATTCCCGTGCCTCAGTTACGTTTCTACGAAGAGGTGAGTCAATTATACATATATTCTTGGAAAAAATATTTGTTTACTAGCTGAATAATTGAGTAATCAGAAATACTTAACTGGCAGATTTCACTTAAATAATCATTATGATTCCTCGTCAGAAAACTTTTTCAGCAGGTATAATACCTATTATTATTGAACTTGATGCTCAATTTCTTTGTTGTTATCGATAAAATAGTCGAATCGGTTCTTATTAAAGTTGTTTCCATTCAGAGTTCGAGCTAAGTGATAGAAAAAAATGTTTGTTGTTGTAGCAATGGTTTATCGTCAAAGTCGCCTCCTTGTGTTCCAAAATATTATCCATGAAGCTCTATACTTCTGCATACGTTTGAACCTCAAAGTAAAAAATAATAATTATTTCTTACTCTGAGGTTTGAACCAATTGACGAAACATGCTTGACACTTGAATTTTCTCCATTGATTACATTTTGGCCGAGATTAATTTTCTCTAAACGTCATAAATAATAGTCCGGTCTATTTAGACCAAAAAGTGAGAGTGAAGTTACATATAGTCCCAACAAGCTGAATTTCTGTGAAGTTGTTCAAAACATAATTATAAACAATGTCTAAAAGTTCCTCATCATTCCCCTGTGAGGAAAAATTTTATTCGGGGTCAAATGTCAAAAAAATGAGTTTTTTGCGATTTTCAGCAAAACGGTAAGTTTTATCATGAATGTACCTCAGACAAAAATTGTAGATCATAAAATTATCTATAAAAAATGTATGAATACTTTTTTCTTACGAGCCACCGCTTCTGAGATATAACGATTCAAAAAGTTATAACTACGCGCTAAGTATACTACCACATAGGTGGCATGGAAACTTGTGCATATTATGACGATAACGACTTTTACAACTTTTTGAATCGTTATATCTCAGAAACGGTGGCTCGTAAGAAAAAAAGTATTGATACATTTTTTATAGATAATTTTATGATCTACAATTTTTGTCTGAGGTACTTACTAACTTTTATGATAAAACCGTTTTGCTGAAAATCGCGAAAAACTCATTTTTTTTTACATTTCACCTCGAATAAAATTTTTTCCTCACAGGGAAATGATGAGGAACTTTTAGACATTGTTTATAATTATGTTTTGAACAACTTCACAGAAATTCAGCTTGTTGGGACTTTATGTAACTTCGAATGTCTAAATAGACCGGACTATACCTCATATAACTTCAAGAATGTCAATCTTTACGATAGAGCTGTCAGTTCCTGTTCGCAACACTCCCGAAATACAGGGTGATTCCGGAGGAGACCGTCAGATTTCAGGAGAAGGTTACACTTGTTAAGGCAGTTTCGAATATGTTTCTAACGTAAAAGGTTATTTTCAGGACTAAATGTTTTTATACATCAAAATATGAGTGATTGAAAGTGAATTTTAAAACCCACTTTAGGACTCAGGAAGAGCTTCGTATCATTGGACGATGAAGCTTTATTATCCAGTTCAGAATTTCCTCACTGACTTTGAGCGAAATTATCATATTGTTCATCTTTGAAAATTTCTCTAGGAAGACTAGACATGTCCTATAAAGAAATAAAAACGCTCCAGTAAAGTAAATTTAAGGTAGGATCTCATGCAGGTAGCGAAATTTTGAAAATGGAATGTACAGTGTGTTTTTTCAACCTACACACTCGATTTGAAGTTATTATAATTCTCACCCTGTCTTTTCGAAAACGTATTGGAATTATTGAAAGTAAACAATCAAATTGTTCCACACTGAAAATTTCATCACGATTGATCAAGCCATACCAAAGTTATGAAAAAAAGAAAAATTGGTCGAATTGGAACTACAACACTGCCAATAAAGGCCGCCAACCATAAACCAAACATTGTTTCGAAACTTCCTTGACTGGCGTGAACTTCTCCTAAAATCTGACGGTCTCCTTCGGAATCACCCTGTAAAAGAGACAACTCTCGTATGCATGATGTTAACAGAAGGATTATCGGATTTAAGGAAGTTTTGACAATGTCCGAATATGCTCGTACGTCAATTTTATCGCTGTCTATCACAAGTAGATTGATGCGTTTCAATTTCCGGTATTCTGATGCTGATTTACGAGAGGTTGATGTGGCACTGAAATCCGAATAAACGAGTTCAATACGAGTTATAAACCTGTATTGGCTTTAAAATTAGTCGTCAGGATATTCAATCATGATTATGGTGGATATCGTGAATTTTCGAAAAGATTGGTTGATTTAAAACACGTCGTGTTCATTTTTCAGCATTTTAGAATGTCTATGTATCAATTTAGATATTTACTGAAAATTTCACCAAGATAAGAGATGAATATACTAAAATAGTTATATTGGTATTCATTGATCTTTCAAAATTATTGAATATAACAAATGGGAAATGCTTCATATATAACAGTACATAAACTTTATTTAATTGCAATGGTGAACCATATTGAAAAATATTTATCCACGGCTATTTTATAATCTACCCACTAGTGAATAATAAGTCATTATTCACTGCTGTGAGGGGCTATAGCTACAATATTATATTTTTTGAATTGATATTTGTTCAGTGTTACGAATATGAGAAATAACTTTCCAAACAAGGGGTCAGATCCACTTTAAAAATAAACAATTTTTCTACAGAATATAAAATGACAAGTTCATCAAAGAATTACTCATGTATGTTAACACTTTTAAAAGAAGGGTCATATTACGACCCCAAAATAATAAAAATTTCAAGAAAAATATTCAGTAGTCGTGGATAAAGTAAAGTATTCTACTCGCGTATAATGGCCTGCGGCTCGTAGCCCAAACTTCACCTTGTGAATAATAACAATCATTATACGCTCGTTGCATAATATTTTAGGAGCATTTGGTTATTACATCTGATGGCTCAATCGTGGTTGCTATTTATAAATCGAGTGCACGGAGTGATTGAAGTAATGTTTGGTTATAATCTCAGCGAACACTCGGCCATCACTCGAAAAGCCCCGAGAAAATCGTCTAAGCATTAAGCGCTATTGAAAGAATATAACCTAGAAACTTCAAACGCATTATTCAAATTGTTGATGATCAGGCCAAAAATAATTAATTTGCTCATTATTTTTGAATTCGAAATATTATAGGCAATATTTCTGTTATGGAAAGAAATGTTTTAATTTCGAAATCGACGAAAACCACCCATTTAGGTTAGAATTTCAAACTCGGTGTTCCGTTATTCCTCAACCCTCCAAAGAATCAAAAATCACGGAATCATAAAATTCGCTCGATATTATGATGTAATTACCACATGCACCTATTATTGCTAACTAATATCTGTCAACTTTCGATCTGTCATGTCAAAATCACTCAAAATTATGACATGGCGCGCATTTCAAATTTTGTGCTCTCATTTGAACAACCTTTATCTTCAGTATACACACCTGTCAGAACAATCCGAATAAATTCCTTTTAATATATGTTTCAGACGCCTTACGCTGTGAATCCTAAATAAACGTTTCTCTTATCCAACCACGAACTCCTCAGAAAATGTTCATTAAGGACATGCAGCAAAGTACATACACCAAAAATAATTAAATTCTAATTAGCTTCCTAGAAGTTGTATTTTCCTCGTCGTACAGTTTAGTCCTTCACCTATTCCCCTCCTAACAATCTGCTCATACATCCTTCTTCTAAAAGGACCTCTTTATTTTACGGTTGAACTATATCAACCGAAATTACAACAAAGTTCCAAACTGTTCCCAGTTTGGAGTTAAACTTTCTTTGAAGACTACATCGGTTACGGTGATTCTAGGGAACTATCATATTTATGAACCTGAATTTTTGAGTACGCCATTTTTCAGGATAAGAGAACTTGGTGAAGCAGTTTCTCGGATGCAACGCTTCTGTTTTCGAATTGACGGCCGTTAACTTGAGACGTATGTAAAATGTTCGGATATAAAAGGAATTGAATGTGCTTGAGTGTAAAGAATGAAGAATTTCTTTTAAGAGAGGAAATCTGTTCAAGAACCCGTCTGATTCTGAATAAGTTCAAATGTGAAATTTATGGTTTTATATTCAATTGACAGAACTAGAAAATAAAATTTGATGAAGCAGATGAATAATTCGTACATGTGAAATGAATATTTCATTTCAATTCGAGATATATACTCGAAATATTTACAGATAGTTGAAAAACTTTTTCTGGAAATTCTAAAATTCAGAAACTGTTTCACATCTAATGCAAAAAGGTATGTAATTTGGGATAATAGAAGAATTGTTTATTGAAATGGAAGCTGATATCTGAAGAAACTCTCACACTGCTTCGAGAGGGTTTGACAAAACTGTGATGTAACGGTGTTTGATACCTTGTGAGATTACACACATACTAATGATAACCAATGTAATAACATATGTTAAAGGGTTATCTGAAAAGATTAGAAGAATCGGAAATAAGTACAATGTGAAAACAAAAGATAATATCAGATCTGATCTAACTGAAGTGAAACATGAATAAGAAAATCAATTAACCAAAAACTGCAGATATGAAGTGAGAACGAAATAGGCATCTGAAAATAACAATGCATCGCCACGGCGGGCGGTCATTTGTAGAACTATTAATCTTGACATGAAAGGATTTGGTTGTATCGTTTATGTGTATATCTGCTTCATAAAAATTTCGGGTTTTCATCAAAATTTCAGAAATCTATAGTGAACGAGTGTATTACTGTGTATATAATATTTTTATTTTTTGTTTCAATTTATTTCAGCCATAGTGACAGATGAATTAGGTTAAAAGGCTGTTGAGGAAATTAGGGAAGACAATTTTGTTTGTTGAAACAGTTGAATTCACTTCATTTTATTATATTCGATACAGTACTTTTTCTCTTCACAAGAGCATTCTTCAGTGGGTTTTTCTTTCTTTAGACTTCCTTGTCTCAATCTTTCAGTTTTACCACTAGAACTAGAACATTCCAGTTGTTCCTCCTTTCTGGTAGTAAATACAACATGATGATTTCTGGTAGGTACAGCAGTATCTTCCAAAAACAACCTCTGTTATAAACTGGGATCTGTAAACGATTAACCCCATGAATCTTATCTAACATACAAGTTTTGTGTAATCCGTGCTAACCTCGAAAAAATAATCGTCATCTTCAACATACAAGGAGCAAACTTTCATATTTCCTGTGACTGGTTTACCGATTTTAAGTTTCAGTTGCCAGGCTTTTCGTCGATCTATCAACACTTTGTTGCTCTACTCTTCGATATCCCTTATACCCAAACACGAACTTTATCCCTAGCTTGAGGAAAGGCATGGAAATGTATATTATTTGGATTTCTTTTTTTCTCAGGAAGAACACTGAGGAACTGAACAATAGCGATTTGAATGAATTATACATAAAAAATTATTTATATAATGTTAAATATTCGCATAAATCACGACAACACAATGCAAAATGAAAGAATCATGTCAATATTAAAGGTTACTCAGATCGTGACCAGAGGGCGTATGGCTTAGCTTGATTTGCCTATAGCCGTCATTGAGAAAACTGAACGTCTTCTGAATATTCGAATCAAAGAACATAAAAAACTACCTAAACTTGGAGATACTTATAATCATAGAGATAGAATAGCTCTATTCTATCTCTATGCTTATAATCGAGGCTTATTCAACATGCTTTGAATGAAAACCATAGAATTCTATGAGGCGAAGCTTCCATAATATAAAAAAGAGAAAACTGAGCAGAAGTAAATTGAAGTAAACGCTTTATGTCAATAACAGTAAACCCCATCAGTCAACCGTCTGTTGATATAAAAACATCTAGTGAAGTTTGGACAACTGAATGAATCAAAAATCAAGAAGAGCCCTGAGCAGGAGCTTTTGAGCTCTCGTTTTTTGGTTGAGCAATAGGACTATTGCCTCAAAATTTAAATGGGATTTGATATTGATACCAAATATATGAATGCAGAATCTCAGTATAATCGGAATAATATTCTGGAAATTCTTCAAAAAATGAAATATATAAAAAAAATAATTACAACAATTAATTTCTATGGTTTTTTTTGTACATTCACGGTGGGTTTCACAAAGATTTGATTTCCCAATCAAGCGCTTGATCGGCAATCAAAATGAAATTCTATGATACAAATCTAATTTGATTGCGGAATCAACGATTTGATTGTCCAATCAAGAAAAACCCAATCAACGCACTTGATCGGCAATCAGCGGGCGTTGATTGCCAATCAAGTGAAAATTGGGTTTCACAAAACAGAATTGACAACTAATTAACGAACAACGCCGCTTGATTGTCCGATCAAGTTGATTCGACAAATTTGGGCAATCAAGATACATAAATTGTAGACCAGCACGATAAAAAAATGCTTTTCGAAATTAGTTCTTCAGAATCTTCATCAGAAGATGAAACAAGAATAATTACTACTCGAATAATTCGAGACAGGAGTGATCCGTTTTCGAATTACGATGATCAGGAATTCAAAAAAGATTCAGGTTCACCAAACAATCAACAATGGAGTTGCTGAACAAAATAGGAGAAAACATTGAACCGCGAACTAAAAAAAATAAATCTATACCGGCAATTCTTCAAATTCTAATTACTCTGAGGTTCTACGCAACGGGTGCATTTCAAATGACCGTAGGAGATCACGTTAATGTAACTAAGGCATCGGTGTGTAGAATTGTTAAGAGAGTATCCGAGGAAATTGCAAGGCTCCAAAATGAGTTCATTCATATGCCCCAAACAAGGGAACAAAGATTGGAAGTATCATTGGGTTTCCATCAACTCAGTGGAATTCCAAGAGTTTTGGGAGCTATAGACTGCACCCATATACGAATATCGTCACCAGGAGGTGGTAATGCTGAGATATTCAGAAACAGAAAAGGCTACTTTCCAATAAATGTGCAGATGGTATGCGATAGTAGACTAAAAATAAGGCATATCATAGCTCGATGGCCAGGATCTGTCCACGATTCAACAATTTTCAACGACTCTCCATTGATTGTTGAGCTGGAGCAAGGTGCATATGGAGATACCTACCTGCTAGGAGACAGTGGTTATGCCTCAAAAATTTTCTGTTGACTCCAATTTTGAATCCTCATAATGAAGCCGAGAGGCGTTATAATCAGGCCCAAATAAAAGCCCGCAACACAATCGAAAGATGTTTCGGATTGCTCAAGAGACGTTTCCCATGCCTACATTATGGACTGAGAAACAAATTAAATACATCTTTGACCATTATTGTTGCATGTAGTGTATTGCACAATTATGCTCTTGCTGAGCATGATGAAATGGACGAGCTAGATGATCTGAACATTGAAGTTGGAGAAAATCAGTCGATTAACCCTGGGCCGCAGAACACATCAGTTAGAAATGCTCTGATAGCAGATATTTTTGAGAGGTTGTTACTCTTGAGTAAGATAAAAAAATGTCCCAATAATAAACTTTATCATTTCAGGTGAACTGGCATTGTTGTGACCTGGTTAGAGTACCTAGTCGTTTTCTAGAATTTATTGGAAATTTACTCAAAACTAGCTAGTTAAGCATAGATATTGTTCAAAAAAAATTTTAACTGCTCGGCATTTTTGTGGCTACTTTTTTCAAACTGAAATATCATTATTTCGTGAAAACTATAATGCTTTTAATTCAATCGGTTCACTTATCATAATAAAAAGACAGAATCAATTAAAAAAAAGTTTTATTGATAAAATAAATTCACATTGCTTTTTTTAGTTGAATTTTTTCTCTCCTTAACTGAATCATTAAAATCTTAGCTTCAATTCTGGCATTTTTTAATTTTTGTTTATAATATTGCTCTTTGAGCGACAATTTTCTTTTGATAAGTTTTTTAGGGGGTTTTCGGATTTGTTGTGGAATAGGGGAAGGTCTGGTCTCAATTTGACAGTGAGAAGGAACGGAAGCATCAGCATTTTGAACAGGAATAGGGGATGGACTTGCAAGTATAGGAGTAGGATCAGCTGAAAATGAAATTTGATTAGTAAAATAATGTGAGAAAATTTTTCACACGACCCAAAATATAAGAGCTACCTTTGCTGCCATGAAAAATATATATTATCATAATTTGTTTCAGAACAGACTATGTAAAATATCTCCTATTCTAGATCAATATTATGTTGGGAATTCATTATATAGAGGAATGTTTTCATGAATATGTTTCATTGAATAAACAATGTATTATATTGCATCAACTCTAAAGCTACAAAGGTATATTGCTCTGATATTTTAACAATGACCTAAAAATTTTATTATGTTTCATTACCCACAATAGTTATTAGATGCACATTTTTGAACTTTTGCAGAGAATCTAACATAAATGTAACATCTAATTACTGTTGAGAGCATATAGTCATCACAACAATCAGTTTTAATTATGATCATCTGCCAAATAATGATTCAAAGGTTTCAATATCTAAAATGGGGTATTATAAATATCAGAAGTAATTTCATCACAAACTTTAGCACAATTGTATGGTTAAAAAAAATGAAACAAGCTTTTCATCATAATTTTGTTCTAGAAAAAACAGTTTGATCCCTTATTATCAACATTGACCAAAATAGATCAAACAAATACAAGTGTGCAAAAGCTAAACCTAAAAGGATACCTCATTCGGTTTACTTCCCTTTGAACTATTGATTACATATTTCCTTGGAATTTGAAGGATTTCAAATTGTACGTTACTTACCTATCTTTTCTTGAATTTCTGCGAACATTGACTCACCAAAATAAATAGATGCATCATCAAATGCATTATTTAATGGAGTAATATTATTTACTCCTACCATTGAAATTATTCGACAGTCAGTATCCGTCAGATATGTCCCCATAGTTCCACCTCCTGTTTTTTGAATTTCCTTCTGTAATGTGAACTTCGTCAATATTAAAGTTTATTGTTCCTTAACAATTTCCAAAAAATAGAATTTGACTATCCCATATTTACTTCAAACTAACAATAGCTCACTTTTTCCTGTCTCAGTAAGGATTTTAATTGCTCAACTCTTGGCGCAGGTTCCTCTCGTTCCTCAAATTGTTCAGGCATTTGTTGGCCTGGGAACATAATTTCCCTATATCTTTCCTTCTGAAAAACAATTATGTATATAAATCAATACAAATAGCTTATTTTAGTACCATCCATTCAATTTATCACATACATTTTCCATTGCCACATCCTGTTTTGTTCTCCTCTTCAAATTTTCGTAAAGAATTTTTAATTGACTGGCTGTCCTGGGTGTATTCCTTCCAGCATTGTACATCTCAGTTATACTGGACCAAGCATCTCTTTTAGACTCACGACTTACCTTATTCGTGCATTTTGATTCTAATATATCTCTTTTCTAAAAAAAAACAAGAAAGTGGGTAATTATATTCTCAGTTCTGGATATATGGAATTCCCTTCACCAAACTAAACATTATGATTCTTCAAGGGAATATTTCACTTACGATTCAACTAAGGAGAGAAGAAGGTATTTGTCGTCATTGTTGTAATTCTTCCCTCTATAGAATTTTTTTATATTTTCCATTTCGATTTCTTTCGTTCAAACAACAACAAACCAACCGCTTGTAACCAAACTTCTAGTTCAGTTCTAACCTCACACACACAGAGAAATAATAATTTAAAATAATGTTCTATGCTTTTCCCAATCAAATCTTGACGAATGCTACGTTGCCAGATTGGTTTTCCCGATCAACTGATTGAGGTTCTTGATTGCGGAATTTTGTTTTGTGAAACCCGAATCCATTGATTGGACAATCAAAATTTGACAAGGGAATCAGTTGATTCGAGAATCAACGGATCTTTGTGAAACCCAGGGTCAGTATATCAGTTTTGATTTACAACATGAATTTGACTTGAATGGGTTATCCTGTTTTGGAAATACAGGGCTGCTTCTTTTCAATATTCCAATTGAATTTTCTATGATTCTGTTAACACTGTAGGTAGCCTCAAAATTCTGCATTCACATTCAGTGTATCAATTTCCATTTATAAAATAAATTTCATCCGAATCGGATATTTTTTCATGGAAATATGAAGTTTCTTCCTTTCAATATTCCAATTGAATTTTCAATGGTTCTGTTTACATTATATTCACAAAATTTTGCATGAAGTTCATTATGACCATCTTGCATATGGCCGCATCATTTCATTTCGATGGGTTTCGTTTTGTCTAAGATAATGAGGAACAAAAGTATCTAGGACAATTCCTTCGAAAGTGATTGTGCTAACGGACGGACGGACTTCACCACAGACAGAATTGAATTAAACCACGAATTCGTCATCAGGGAGTAGAACCCTATAGTTTGAGACTATTTTCGGCTCAAAATTTGAAAATTACAGACATTTGGGCAAAACAATAAAGCACTCGTTTGAGGAGATTGAACGCTCAAAAAAAGAACAAAGTCTTCGATGATTATTTTCTGAAAACGGTCGAAAATAACAAACAATTTCAAAGAGTGACGAAAGTTTTGGAAAGTCGAGAGTCTGAAGTGTTTTCCTGAGGCATGCTGATCGAAACGTTGGACAGAAGTAGTGGATATAATTGAAATAGCCCAAATGAAATGGCAATCAAAATTTCAGCATCAAGAATTTCACGTCAACAGCTTTCAATCGATAGGTAATTAAAATTTCATCAAATCGCCGCTCGCCCTCAATCAACGTCAAAACACCGGAAATTACAAAGAGCAACGAACCCCAAACGATCAAATTGACGAAGGAATAACAGGAAATCGTCAAAATCACCACAATCCGCCAATCCGCTCGTTAACGTCAAGCGATCACCCAAATCCGACTTTTTAATCCTCTCCAAAGCCCCGTCTACTGCCAAAATTTGAATCGAAATCGAAAAATGCCCCGCACGATCGGCAGATATCTCGATTCTAGTTCCGTTTCCGGTATGCCGCCGCGAGATGAAATTCCATTTCCGCCATTTGATGGGAATTCCGATTTTTTTTCTTCGCGAGCGGGCGACAGAGATTGAATCCGTATTTCTTCTTTTCGTCGCCAGGCCGCTTTGCCGATGCATTTGAAGTGTTTCGGGTTACCAGAAATTCAATTCCATAATCATAATAAATCCGAAGGATGCTGCGGCGGTCCTGGGCGTGGAATTCCCTTTGGATTTTTCTGTTCGTGATTCTGTCTATGGAATAAGATTTTCATATGACAGAAAATGAGGGGTTATTCTTGATCTGTGGCCGAGGAATGATACGTTAGAGGTCACAGAAAATTTGTTATCATTTTCTACAGGGACTTTATAAATGATTGTAACAGCGCAGTTGGCTTTGGATTGCAGAATACCAATGTCTAACCAATCAGAGCATAGCATGATCACAGAATTCTGTGGTTTGCATTATCCAAAGCCAACTGCGCTGTTACAATCATTTAGAGAGACCCTGTATTATGATTACAGTGAAACCTTTCTTGGCAGACACTTCCCATAAGCGGACGCTCCTCTCAAACAACAATTTCCCTGAACCGATCAATTTTCTTGTGATATTATTATCACGAGCGTACGTTCTATCGGACGGACACGGACACCTTGATCTCCTCAACAGTGCCGAATAACCTCCCAGATACGGACGCGGAATTCCGAAGAACGCCCAATAGTGAATAGAAAAGTACGTGTTCATAGAAGATTCTCGTAGTTATTTCTTGTTTTAACCGCGCTTAAGAGAATTTCAGCCACTTCGGGGAATCCCCTTCATTTCGTTTGAAGAAATACACAGTTCTCGCAAGCAGTAAAACGTATGTTTATTGAATCCTAGCGCCTAAAAAAGAATTTCAATGTTGAAAGAGAAGATGAAGCAGACAAATATGTCAGAAATAGATAATACAGTTCGCAGACAGTTGAAAATCTTGGGACCCACTTCCAAACTAGCCTAGTAATAGAAGAAGAGAAAAAAATGATCCAATCCAAAATAACCGATTTTTTTCCAAAATGTGCATTTCATAATGAGAATAAATTGGTTTTTATCGACAGATTAATATTTCGGAATAAATTTTTCTTCAATAAGTTTATTTTGCATATATTTCAATACAAAATAATTGTGTTTTGTTTTGATTTCCCTTCATATTTATTTTGCACTTTTTCCCACAAGCGTACTCCTCCTACGTCGGGACAAAAAAGCTGGAACCAACGGTGTCCGCTGTTGGGAGATTCCACTGTATTTCAAATCAAAATACCTATTATTGGCTTGGTGCTTTCGAGGTATTTGTGATTCGAGTTTATGTTCCTTTTTGAGCGCTCGTTTTACTTGTAAACGAGTGTTATATCGTTTTTCCCAAATGTCTGTAATTTTTAATTTTGTGCCGATAATTGCAAATGATAGAGTTCGACTCCCTAATGACGATCCGTGGTCAAATGTCCGTAGGGCCGTCCGGCCGTGTACACGATAACTTCCGGAGGGATTTTCAGTGTGGGTTCGGTTGCCAAAAGCCGCAGTTGAGTTCGTTTACGAGCCAAATCGTACAAGATGTTCCATTAAATATGGCCATTCAAAATTTTTGTTCCTCAATATTTCAAACAAAAGGAAACCAATCGAAATGAAAATTTGCGGCCAAATGCAAGATGCTCATAATGAGCCTCGTGCAAAATGTTGTGAACATTTGCTTACAGAACCAAAGAAAATTCAATTGGAATATTGAAAAGAAAAATCCTTTTATTCCCATAACAAGATATGTATCCGATTCGAGTGAATTTTATTAGGATTGATATACTGAATGTACATGCAAAATTCCAAGAGGATCGCATCATCTGGATCATAGAATAATTTTTTTTTCAATTATTGATTTCTAACACATTTAATTTTTTGAATATTTTCCAGAAAATAATACCGATCGTGGTGAGATTTTGCATCCATATAATTATCATGAGTCTCAAGTCCTATAACAACTGTTGAGGTAATAGCATGATTGCTCTACCAATGAACGATCGTTCAAAATCACCTGCTCAAGGTTTTTACTTAATTTTTTCTTCTTCACTAGCAGAGATTGAATCCGTATTTCTTTTCGTCGCCAAGCCGCTCTGTCGATGCATTTGAAGTGTTTCGGGTTACCAGAAATTCAATTCCATGAATCATAATAAATCCGAAGGCTGCTACGGCCGTCTTTGATGTGGAATACCCGTTGGGATTTTCTCTATTCGTGATCTTGTCTGGATGCAGGTATATTAACCCTCCGTTAGTCGCGCACGGTCTGTGAGACCGGCCAGACACTTTTTATCCTAATTTTCAAAAATTCAGGGGGCATGGCATCTCCGGCTCCGTCTATCTTTCCGTAAGGATGAGACAGAGAGTCCTTGCGAATCTCACCGTGAAACGTGCTAGTACGAAAAAAATATATCGTGACACGGTGTGGGAGACCGGCGCGACTACTCTCGTACCCTATTTTTCATATCTTGATAGTTCGATTGTGCGGTGAGTTTCAGGTGTTTTCTGTTCTGTATAACTTATAACGAGGTAAATTCATAGTTTTTTAGCCATGTGGTCGTACGAAAAAGAGCAAGCTCGACTAAAGAAATTACTAGAGGTTTTAGATGAGGAAGAGGATAAAATAGCAAATGACGAACATTCAGATATTGATCAGTCTGAAGAAAAATTTGAATATTTAGAACAACAACTTGCGAGTGATGACTCAGAGCAGAATATTTCTGATGATGATGAGGAAGAAATCAAAGTAATACACTGTCGATTTTTTGGCAAAGATAAAGTGACGCGTTGGAAATATTTGCCCCCACAACAAAAAACTGCTAGAAAATGGCCTTCATTAAGGTAAAATATGTTTGAAGAATCATTTTTTTGACGAAAGGTGTAACTTTTGTTATTTCTAGTCTTGAAATCCTTAGAGTTTGATTTTTTCTTTTTATGACTGAATAAAGTAAGGTGTATGAATAAAATTGATTTTTTGGAATTTCCCCAATATATTTGCATCAGTTCGAAATATGTACCAATCTTGCATTTTCTTGTCACTCAGTTATGTTTTGAAAGACATCCATTTGAATTTTTAGGCAAAAACTCATTCACTTAGCATTCAGAGCTCAATGAGTAAGCACGGTCTGTGAGACCGCGCGACTACCCATGTTAAAAATGTTTGACGCGACTATTCGAGGTTAAGAGTGTAATAAGATTTTTCATGTCATAGGAGATGCGGTGGTGTTATTCTTGATCGGTGGGCAAGCAATGATATGTTAGAGTTCACAGTAAAAAACTTTTAATTCTCTATTATGATTATTTCAAATCAGAATAGTACTTTTGTCATGGCGATCAATGTTTATGTCCTTCTTCAGCTTCAAGTCTCTTTCTCTTCTCTCTTACTCCTTGAAGGCTGAGGACAATTCAAAAAATAATAAGCCTGTTACCTGTTCCATCATTTATATTCCTTGTGGGGATATGTCGTGTGTACTTATAAACTGTTGCGCCATCTATGATTGGGCTCTGTAGAACACTTTTCGTCAGGAAATCAATAGGATAATTCGATGCATCTACCATTCTATCACATCGAAGGTGTTGTAGGTATTTAGTATTAGCATTAGCGAAGTTGATCACATATGAAATTCAAACGAAATCTTCAATTTTTCCAATGCTTGGTCTGCTCACTCCTCGTATTATAAGATTCTGTAGAATGTATTATAACAACAATTAGTAATTAGATGAAAATTTTGAGAAATGCGAAAGCATTCAAAAAATCATTAGATAGGTATATGAATATCTCACATTCTGGCTTGACACACCGTGTCTGATATAATGAAGTAATATTGTTGATATTTACATGATAATATCCCATTAAAAAATAGGTGGAATTGTTAACAATCAATTTCTATATGAATTATTTCTATAATTGTTTGATCAATGATGAAGGAAAAGCTTAATAGTAGCTAATTTTGGAAAGGAATGGACTTTTTTTGTCAAAGAATACAGTGCAAAAATATGATGCAAGGGAATGAAAACAAATCGTTCTTGTTTGTTGTTTATTTGTTTAATTCTCTGTGTACAATGCACGAAGAGTGCAATGCAAACAAGGTAACGACAAATTTATAATATTGCATTTAGATAAGTTATCGAGATAGACTCGAGTATATCATTTGATTTATCGAGATATTTATTCGTATAAGTCCAAACATTTGTAGGTACTGAATTATGAACAACACTTGTCAATTTTTGCCCGATAATTTGCGATGTGACTTTCGACGACGCAATATTTTCCGATTATTTGCGTCATTGATTCGATGACTATAATCTTTTCATAATGTAACACTTTCGTTTGTGATGGTTCGGCTTTGACTTATAGGTTATTGTTCTATAAAATTGTTTCCAATTTCTTTGTCTCTCCCAAAAAATGGCCATCCCAAGAAATTGTTGGAAAAAATGAATAGCTTGGGCATAATTGTATGAACCACAACCTATAACAGTCAAACCGAAAGAGTACAAAATACAGTGGAACTTATCTATAACGAACGTCTGTATAACGAATTTCGTACAAGATATTGCACCTTGAATCCAAATTCTATGTTAGAAATACCTCTTAAACGAAGTAAATTCTCTCTATAACGAAATATTCAAGAACATCACTCTTTGAAGGGGTATTGGTGAGAGGGTATAGGGGTGGGTTTTGAATACACCCCTTTGCTGTTTGGTTTTCAATCTAACCATCACGCTTGTGTGAAAGTTGTGCGAAAATGTCTAAAGGAAGTGCTTAAGTTGGAATGATAAACCAAAATTTATCAGTGAAGTCGACCGCGAACATTGCCGACTATAGAAACAAATTTTCTGTACAACGAAATTTCCTTCTAACGAATTTCTGTTTGCGGTTTTTAGCGCTTTCGCTATAGGGTTCCACTATTTATAATAATAATAATAATAAATCGCCTTTATTTTTCTCTCTCAGAATAGTATACAAAATATACATGTAATTGAAGATGTTAGACAAAAAAAAACACCAAGCCGAGGCGGAGTTTAGTCTTAAGACTACTCTTACACTCAACCCCGTTTGGTTGTCTTCTATTTATTTCAAAACAAGAAACATTATAACATAGAACGGCATCGAAAAATGAGGGGCAAGCCATATAAAAACCAGCATATTGAGTCCATTAATGATTTTTGAGTTAAAAAAAACAAATAAAGAGAGCAAAAAAAAATTATACAAACATTTGTAAATACATCAAAAAATCATAATAAAGAAAAATTATAAATAAATATACATAAATCACAACAAAGAAACACCATGGTGTTACTGAACACTCCGTGCGAGAAAGAGAGCATCTCCCATACGGCGCCTGAATTGAACATACCCCAGATCTAAAATACCATCCTCCAAACCGTTCAAGAATTTCACAGCATTATAGGTGAAACTTTTTTGAAATTTAGCTGTACGATGTTCCGGAACAGTATAAGAGAATGGACGTCTTATATTAACTGAATGCACCGAACTCCTAGGGACTAACCTTCTACAAAGGGAAACACAATTTTGAGTTTTAAGCAGTTTATAAACGAAACAACCGAAATGTAACCTCCTCCTATCATCCATCCTCAACCAACCCAACTCATGAATTTTTGCTGAAACGTGATCATATTTTCTCAGTCCAAATATGAAGCGGCAGCACCAATTCTGTACAAGCTGAATGCGGTAGCTAACTTGGGCACTAATGCAAGGCCCATAGACCACATCACAATAATCAAATAGGCTAAGAATAACGGACTCCGCCAAGGACTTTCGCATCCCGAAAGTCAAGAATCGCCGACACCCATAAACGACCCTCAATCGATGAAACGCAGTCTTCATTACCCCCGCTATATGATGTGAAAAATCAAGCCCGGAATCGAAGACTAGTCCAAGATTCCTCACGGTATCACAAAGGGCGAGAGCCTGACCATCGATCGACAACTGTAAACCCTCCTTAACGATGGAGTACTGACGTGAATTCGAATAAATGGAGTACTTACACTTCCCTATATTCAATTTTAAATTATGCAAGGAGGCTACCCTGCGAACACTTTCAAGATCTGAGTTAACACGTTGGGAGGCAACATCAAGATCACTCAACTCAAAAGAGTAGAGAAGCTGCTTATCATCAGCATAGGCCTGTGCTAGACAATATCTTAAGACCTGCAACAAATTGGCCGTATAAATTAAAAACAGAAGGGGCCCAAGAATTGACCCCTGCGGAACTCCGGACCTAAGAACAATAGAATCAGACAAACAACCATCAACCTCAACGACCTGGGAACGAAACGACAAATAAGATCTAATCAGCTCAACAGCAAACCGGCCAAAACCATAATACTTCAACTTTGAACAAAGTAGTCGATGGTTGATCGTATCAAAAGCTTTCTGGAAATCCAACAGAATCAAAACCGATACAAGCTTTCTATCTAGATTATGAAAAATCGAATCAGTCACGGTAGTAAGGGCAGTTGAAGTACTGAAAGTCTTGCGGAAGCCGGCCTGATAGTCAGGCAACAAATTATTCACAGAAAAGAAGTCATACATCTGCTCAGATAGAGTTTTCTCAATGATCTTAGATACAGCCGGCAGGATGCTTATAATGCGCAGGTCGGAAAAGCTCTCAATATTTTTACACTTTGGTATAGGTCGACCAACCGCGCACTTCCAAGCGGCCGGAAAAGTACCAGACAAAATGCAGCTATTCACCAAGTGGACAATGTACGGAACAGTGACAGGAGCAGAGCACTTAAGCATCTTCAACGAAATACCATCGGAGCCAACAGCATTAGATTTGATACTATGAAGAATTCTCTCAACATCAGAAACGGAAACAATCTTAAACTCAAAAGAAAGGCAATCTTCATGACTCGCTCTATTATAATACTCAATCAAACCCTCACAACAATCATCTCCTGATATACCACTGAACTGACCCGAAAACTGGTTAATTGCATTCGGATCAGAAAATTCCGCAGGTATGGAAAAATCAGCAGATCTGGTAACTTTGAGCTCAGAAAGAGCACGCCAACTGCGACTGCCCCGCATATCCACCGCCTCCAGCAAATAATTCCTCTTAGCTTTTCGAACTTCATTTAAAGTGAGATTACGTAATTTTTTATAAGTACACCAATCAACATCAACCCCAGTTTTTCTAAATCTCAAGAGGGCTAAATCGCGCTTCTTCATTAACTCCCTAATATGGACCGTCAGCCAAGGGGTTGTCGGCCTGGTGACCCGTCTTTTCTTCAGTGGAGCATGATTATCATAAGCCTCAAGAAGGAATTCATTGAACAAGTCAACTTTTCTGTTAACGTCAGGCTCTCTTAGGAATCTGTGCCACGGACTATTCTGCAAATCCCTCAACATTGAATCTACATCGAAAGAAGAGAAATCTCTGTACGTAACAAATTTCGGGCCCCGACGATTCAAATCAGCACGTAAATCAACAAATACCAACCGATGATCCCCTATACCATCCGCACTCACAGTACCCGCCCCCAAAATCGACTCCCCAGAGCAATTAGTGAAAATGGGGTCGATGAGAGTCGAAGAAAGCTCCGCAACCCTAGTAGGCTCCTTGACGACCTGGTCAAAACCGTACATTTGAAAACAATCAGATAGGGCATTCCGTCGTGAAACATCAACATTAACATCGCCCATACAAACAACAAAATTGGACAACGGGAGAACCTGGCTTATCATACCATCAATATCAGTGACAAAAGAAGATAATCTAGATGATCGCTTTTTTCTATTTGGCGGTCTATAAATTATACCCAAAACGAACTCAGTACGTCCCGATCTAATATTCAGCCATAAATACTCTACTGGGCTAGTTACTGCCAAATCCAACGAAATAACCTCGGCTCGAATACACTTCCTTACATAAACACAGATCCCACCCCCCCTAGAATTTCTATCTTTCCTAAAACAAATTATAATCAGATAGACGAATCGAATTTGATGGCTCATCGCTATTCAACCATGTCTCCGTAACCCCCACAATATCAAAATTATTTAAAGAAATCAGATCATTAAATTCACTGAAACTTGGAACCAAAGAACGTACATTCAAATGAGCAAGTCTCATCTCTCCCAACACAGAATGCTCAAAATTATGCAAATATGTATAAATAAAAGTAGACTATATAAAAATACAAACACTTATAAATATAAAAAAATCACTAAAATAGAACTGAGAAAACCACAAAAAAAATATTCAACTTATCACAGAAAAGATTCAATTAATTAAAACAAAAGAAAAATATCATAAACGGAAATACCCCAAGTATGAAGTGCCAGTATATGAAACTCAATTAATTTATTCATTCACCAACACAGAATGCTCAAAATCATGCAAATATGCAATAAACTAGAAAGAAAAAAGAATATACACTTTTAAATAGGATAAATTTCGGTGAAATTCAACTGAAAACACCACAAAAAAAATTAAATTATCACAGAAACACAATATACAATATTATCATATATACAATATTTTCCCTTCAAAAATAGAAGAAAAATATCATGAACGGAAATACTCCAAGTATAAAGTGCCAGTATATAAATCTCAATTGAATTAAACCATTTATCTATTTGAAAAATTAAATAGGAATAGAAAAATATATGAAACGAAACAAATTAGTTAGAACAATCTCAAAATCAATCACAAATATGTAGTGCTCCTATCATATGCACAGCAATTATTTGATAACATAATATAAATAAAAGAAAAACCAAAACGATAAGACGCCAAAGTACGAATTTAAATTCAAGGTTTGAATAAGACAATTAAAAATTATAATTCAGCATGAAATGCAAGAAATCGAAAACAATATCGAAAAGAAAATGATAACCGTTCAAATTAAATCATGAAAGACACATGCAAAAACAAATGGAAACAAATTCGACTCAATATGACAGGCAAACGTAAAATCTAAAGCGCTTTACCCACCTCTGGATTTCTCCGTTTTATCATCGATTTTTAGGGATGGAGATTTGGTAGTAGAAGCACTACGTAGAAAGGCTTTTCTGTCAGTGCCAGCAGTAGTAGTAGACGTCTTTACCTTACTGTAGTGCCTCTGTTGGGTCCGGGAAATCGGTTTCTTTTCTTGAAAGCTAGCCTCAATTGTCCTATTATCAGAAGTAATCACCGGAGATTCAACAACCTGGTTCTCCGAAGTAACGGGTACCACGGGCTCCCGATAACAATCAACTTGGGCGCTTCGATTCGGTGTTGGTGTTGCTGGAGCACTGTTCGACTTCTGCTCGAACATGCAGAAGGTATTGTTGCTGTCCTTTAAGCTTTCGATCGTGTAAGACTCACCATCCACAACCAAAGTATTGTTCTTTATGCTGGCTTTATATCCTTTCGAACGTGCTGATTTTAGATGTTGAAGAAGAATCTTCCGAGACTCCTGTTCAGCAATTGTCAGATCGTTTCCGATATAGACTTTGGTGTTCTTCAGATTACTCCTATTCCCTAATATTTGGGACTTGACCAAGAATGAACACAGTTCCAATTTAACAACTTTCTTGCCAGTTTTACCCAAACAATAAATGTTGTTTATATGTTGTTTGTCCAATACCACATTCAGTTGCTTCCTGAAAAAATCCACCACAGTATCAAGAAGCTTGCTGCGATCCTCACAAACCTCGCTAGCAACCTCAAGACCAGAAACAATCAAATTGTTTTTCCTCTGCTTCCTTTCCAAGCTTTCCACGGTCTTTTTCAGGGCCAAATTCTCCTCTTCCAAAAGTGTGATCCGATCTATTGCATCGCCCAGATTACCGGTCAATTTCTCAATAACTGAATCAAAGTGACTTTTAATATCGTCACGTGAATCACGAATGGCCTTATGCAGAATCTCGTTTTCAGTCACGGACATTCTAAGTTCACAAATAAATAAATCTCCTTGTGGCACAACCTTTAGATTTGGGAAAGCGAGTGGAAGACAGTACAACCTCCTCATTCAGATGCCCGACATATTACAAATCTAGGATCGAATCATCGAATCGGAAGAAAAGAGAATCAGGACCACTCGAAAACGGGAGATGGATAACGTCGCATTGGTTATGAAATATTGAATACGACAAATTTTCTCCACTCTATGGCCCGCATGGGCGGAAGTTATTTGACTCAATGAAAATTGAAACAAAATAATTTTCCTGTCAAAATTTATATCAGGGTTCTTTTCGCCATAACTGTTTTTGAAAATAAAATAAATTCTATGAAAACAAAACATAAATTCAAACGAAAATAAAAAAATGAAAAAAAACAGAAATTAATTCTACCGAAAATAGAAAACAAATTAAAAACATTTTTATATTGAAGAAAATTCAAATCAAATGTTCAAATAATCCACCTTGTTGTGCCAACAGTAGCCAAATCTATACTAATATTATAAAGAGGAAAGATTTGTATGTTTGTGTGTTTGTGTGTTGTGTGTTTGTGGCGTTGATATGACATCACTCATAAACTACTGGACCGATTTCAATAATTCTTTCACCCTTAGAATGCTACACTATCCTTGAGTAACATAGGCTCGATACTTTTCACCCGAGAAAATTGAGGAAAACCTACTATAACTTCAATGATAATAAATATGAGTACCAAAATCAGCTATTTTCAGGTGCGCTGCGAAACCGTAAGACGTACATGGAAACAATGTATGACGGAAATGTACCTCTTTAATAGTCTACAAAAAAGTCCGCGATATAGCATTTATCTATCTTTTAAGGTTTACTCGGTATCACCTTTTAAAGGTATCCGAATGTTTCTCAAAATTATGCATTATTTGGGAGTATTTTTTTATGAATACGCTATGATCTTTATCCATTAAATACGTCCTACATACCCAGTATTTAATATAGAACGAAATTGCCTTTTACTCATTCAATTATGATGAATACATCAAAAGATATGGCAGGTTGAAGATGAAATCGAATTGCGTCTTCCGAGCACGAATAACACAAGCACCGGTATGCCAACGCGTATCGAGATGTGACCTCACTGCGGAAAATTTCCATTGCATTTGCGGGAACGAAGTGTTAGAACTCGAGGGAATGATTGGAATAATGCAATTAATCGCAAGTTTGAAAATGCAATCAACTAAACTATTTCAAATGCAATTTCTTCGATGTCTTGTTTTGTTGATCCTGGAATATATCAATGAAGTATAAATATGGATGTAAGTGCTAAGTATTACGAGTATTTGTTAATAAGAGAATAAATTATTCAAGTTTCATTTAAAAACTTCGAATAAATGAAAATATTTATCATGTTTAGGAAATTTCTATGATTTCATTTATAATTCGTGAATTGGAAAGGTTTTTGTCCATTTTTTCTTCATATTCTGAAAACTGATCTTCTTATTCAGATCCCGGTTGTCTTAAGTTGGTACGGATGTCTGCTCAAACGGTAGGTTTTAGAAAAAAGTGGTCAATGGGGCGTTGTAGAGAATTATTTAACTATAAAAGAGGTATCAATCGTCCTGATCGAATGAGCACAGGACCGATTTATTTTCATTAGAAGATGAAAAAATGTAATTTTCATCTCTCCCAAGTTATTCGAGATATTCTCAAAAAGATAGGTTATAGAAAAAAGTGGTCAATAGGGCGTTTTGAGAGAGAATTAATTATATCTATACTGATATTATACTTAACCTATGAGGTATCAATCGTCCTGATCGAATGAGCACAGACCGATTTATTTTCATTTGAAGATGAAAAAATGTAATTTTCCATCTCCTCTCAAGTTTATTCGAGATATTCTCAAAAAGATAGGTTATAGAAAAAAGTGGTCAATAGGGCGTTGTAGAGAATTAATCTATATCTATACTGATATTATACTTATACTATAATATTATAAGAGGAAAGATTGTATGTTTGTGGGTTTGTGGGTTGAGGGTTTATACGAGTTTAACTATAAGCTACTAGACCGATTTCAATAATTATTCACTTTAGAATGCTAACACTATCCCTGAGTAAACATAGGCTATACTTTCCACCCGAGAAAAATTAAGGAAACCTACTATAACTTCAATGATAATAAATATGAGTACCAAAATCAGCCATGATCAGCTATTTTCAGGTGCGTTGCAAAAAAACCGTAAGACGTACATGGAAACAATGTATGACGGAAATGTACCTCTTCAATAGTTCTACGAAAAAGTCCGCGATAGCATATATCTATCTTTCAAGGTTTACTCGGTAATACCTTTCAAAGGTATCCGAATGTTTCTCAAAATTATGCATTATTTGGGAGTATTTTTTATGAATACGCTATTGATCCTTATCCAATTAATAGTTCTCGTTCATACCCAGTATTAATTTAGAACGAAAATTGCCTCTTACATCATTCAATTATAATAATAATAATAATAATATTCTTTATTCCTGACTCTTAATCAACAAATGTTGGTGTCAGAGCTTTGTAAATTGTTACAAAAATAATGATGAATACATCAAAAGATATGGCAGGTTGAAGATGAAATCGCACCAAAATGCGTCTCCGAGGTAGGCACTAGGCGGGTAGGAGAAGGTACCGAAGTGTGAGGGATGTGTATTGTATGAATGTATTTTGGATTGCCGATGCCCGTATGTTTGATGACCACAAATCAGATCAACAGATGGCGCTGTAGTCGTTATTCAGGTTATTCATCTACTCTGCAACTAAACGGCTCGATCGAATTGAATGAATTTTTGTGTATACAGAACAACGTCTGTAGGGTCTGCTAGTCTGTTATAAAGATTTAATCTCATATCTCGGAGAAGATTAGGCATACTTGCTATTTTGGAACAAAGTTGGATTATTTGGACCTTAATTCAATAATGTTCGTCGCTCTTCCATTTCTTGCCCATACACCATATTTTTGAGATATCCCCAAAGAAAGAAATCATTGGGAGATAAATCTGGAGATCTGGGGGCCATTTGATGGTTCCGTTTGTGGTAATGAGACGATCAGAAAAAGTCGTTCTTAGATATTGTGTGACTGTGCTTGCGTTATGACTTGGGCAGCCATCCTGTTGAAAAACCAGACATCATCAAAATTAATTGGTAGTTGTCGAACTGTCGGAATAATTTGATTCTGTAATAGATCAAATATTTTGCAGCGTTAGGTTACCATCGATGAAAAATGGCCCTATCATTAATTACCCAGCATTCCTGTCCAAACATTAAGTTTTTCAGGATACTGGGTATGCACAGGAATACTCAGGTGCTTATTCTCCTTAGACAATATCTTACTACGGATGGATTATGTTTTCTATGCAATGAAAACGATGACTCATCCGTGAATAAGATTATTGCTCAAGAAAAGAACTACTCTCATTATCTTTTCCATCATCTTTTCACAGAATTCCATTCTTTTGAAATGATCTTCTGGAAAAATTTTCCTGAGAGGTTTGCACCTTATAACATTTGTAACCATTCTTTTCAAAATATTACGAACAGTTCTATCGCCCAAATCGACTTGCTGGCAATTTTTCTGCTAGAAACAAGGTGCACTGGTTTCAACAGCCGCACACACATCCCACTTCTCTTGCCACCAAACGATTTTCACTGACGGTCTTCGGTGTTTATCAATTCTGCAATGAAGGCATGTTCGTAAACAACCACATTGCTCGAACTTCTTGACTATTTTGGAAATAGCCGAACGTGAAGGTATCGGCCTATCTTCAAAAGCAACAATAAACGAATTTATTGTCTCCGCAATTGATTGACCAGAAAATACCATTTTATTATTTGAATTTTCTCTTCAACCGTATACATTTTGATTTCCGCAGAATCTAATTTATTCTCAAACCGTATGGTCTATCGCATCCAAAGTTTGGATTGCGACTAATTCAATCAGCGTACCGCGTTAAGAATTGCAGCAGGGGCAGAGCGATGCATCCCCCACACCACTACAGACTGCCATTCCAAAAGACCAGCCGCTTATTCAACATCGCATCGCTCCGAGGTTTCGATTCTTCCACTGCTCCACTGGACTCCGAACCAGCGTGAGTTAACACTGAAAACTCCTCTGTTTCCATCCGTTTCTACCACATCTGTATATGTTATATAGTATTCGAAGTAGTATAAGAATTGTCGAATTCTGCAGGGCCCTGTAGTCGAAAATACTAACATGCGCTATTCACACTATACGACATTATAGATTTCATGACACAAGTCAACTGGAAGGAAATTTATGCTGAATGTGTACAAGATTTTGTTAGTTCTGTTATTGAATTTTCACTGAAAACAGAGTGGTGCTGACAACAAATACAAAAGTAAAATTATACTAAACGATATTTATTGAAGTATTCGAATAATTTCCATAAATATTTTGCGAATAAGAAAAAAATAATATAGCTACTTTACCAGTTCAGAAGGCTCATTTTTCCACTGTAGAGAAACATCATTGCCTACTTGCAAATTGGTTTGTCACAGAGAGTCTGTCCTGACCTGAATATCAAATTGTGAAAGATTTTTTTACTGTTTTTATTTTATAATGAAACTGACAACTCTACCGAAACTATGGAGATTTCTTTAAAATTTAAATTTTGTACTTTTCCGCAATTAATGTGCATAATAGCCATTATACAAAAATTTAAGAAAGCCCTGAGCAGTGCTTTTGAGCGCTCGTTCAATTGTGGACCAATGAGGCTATCACCTCCAAATATTCATAGGACTCGAGATACTAAATATATAAATGCAAAATCTCAGCACGATAGGAATAATTCTGGAAATTATTCGAAAACTGAAATACCTGTGTTAAAAACTTGACAATTAAAGAATTAAATTCTACGGTTCAGATGATGCGATCCTCTTGTGATCTGCATGAACATTCAGTATATCAATCTTTATTCCCACAATAAATTTCACCCGAACCGGATATCTTGTTATGGAAATATAAAGTTTTTTCTCTTCAATATTCAAATTGAATTTTTTATGGTTCTGTTGACCAATGCCACAATATTCTGCATGATGATGCTTATTATGAGCATCTTGCAAGCAACCGCAAAATTTCATTTCGATTGGTGTCGTTTTGTCTGAGATATTGCGGAACAAAATTTCGAATGGCCATATTTTTTGGAACACCCTGTACGATTTGGCTGGTTAACGAACTCAACCGAGGCATTTAAAGAACCGAACTCACCTTAAATCTCAAGTCTCCAGAACAATTTGTTCGAAAGTTACCGTGCTAATGAACGGCCCTACTGACGTAATTGAAATTAACCACGAATTCGCCACCAGGGAGTCGAACCCTATAGTTTGCGACACTTTTCGACTCAAAATTCGAAAATTACAGACATTTGGGCAAAACGATATAGCACTCGTCTAAGTAGAACGAGCGCTCAAAAACTATTGGAAAAATTTTGTAGTTTTCGACCAAATGTCCTTTTCGGAATAAAAGATCCCGAATATTTCTTCTTGCGATTAAGTATGTTATTGTTCGTTATTGTATGAAAGCCAATCACTGAAATTACCCATCAAAATCTTTATTTTGATTGGGAAAAGATAATGCATTTTACCCAATTCATTTAGATTCTATAATCGAAGCATTCAATAATTTGATCTTTTGCTTTAGTACTCAAAAAATTCAATTAACTTATGAAATCTTATGTCCTGGGTATAAACCTAGCAAAGTAGACTTTGATCAGCATTTTTAATGAACACCTACAATGTTTGCAGTTTACTACCTACCAAGGTACGAGGTAACGCCATTTTCGAATCAAAAGATCTTGGTACTACTGCATTGGTATTGCCCAATACTATATGTCTATCTCTATGAATACCTTGGGTGAGAGCACTCGAAGAGATAATAATATTTCAATTCACGCCTTTGAAAACTGAAAAAATCTCGTTTAATTTTCATACGGAAAAAGCTGTTTTTTGCTCATTTTCATCCGAACACCTCACAAAAACCAACAACCATATTGATGGAATACATGATGGACCAACAGCAATTTTTGCGCGAAATTTCCATTCAAGCGAAACAGGATAAAATGACGGCAGGATTGAAAAAGCCCAGAGGATTATGCATATTGGAAGGTTTGCATAACAAAGAAAGCGTTAATGAGCCGTCGCAAAAAACACAAAAACACATGGGGCTTTTGTTAACTTTCGAAATAACTGACCGAGCTTTGTTCGAAAACAAGCAGGCCTTTGATTTCAGCAAAGTGGATTACTTAACGGGAAATTTGCAACGCCGCACCGCGTACAAAATCACTCCGCGAAAAAAGGATCGAAATTAGAACAGAATAGTGAATGGCTTTCATTTATATGTAAATTTCACCGCGATGATATGAATAATGGAAATGTACTGAGTGTTTTTTGTCAGTTGAAAGTTTTTTTTGTGTAGGACGTAGAGTAATGAAATTTAGGAAGTCACAGGAGAGACCAGATAACTATGCAACGTTGCACGATTTAAATGGAAGTCAAAGTGAATATTATTTGTCACAATCTGGATACCCTGTTAATGAGATTAAATTGAGCTTATTAGTTTGTTCCTACAACAAATCACAAACATGTTTGTGACAGGTGACGCACAGAAAACAAATTTCGGTTGTCCTTTTAAGTCGGCCCAATAGACGTTTTAGGAGAACTAGTGAATATTTCGTACTGAAATTTTAGGTGGAGCCTTGAGGAAGAAGGAACTCTTCGCCTGCAATATTTTTAAGTAGACTGTGTTGCCACGTCTATCTCAAAACATATCTACTTTCTTATTTCAAATGGAATTACCTATATTTTCATTTATGTATCGATTCAATACCAAATTCGCAGTATAACCTACTAAAAAATTTTCTATGCTATGCACTGTTGCCAAGTTATGCAAAAATTCCTGAAATTATTGACATCTGCATTGCCAGTTGGAAATACAATATCTCGATAATTTTTATGCGAACAGAACCAAACTCAGCAGTCTCATAGTGGAGAATCCATGCATTCATGTGGTACATTCAGTATTTTGATACATCCTAAGGTTATTGCTCCGAAAATGTGGAACTTAGAATTGAAACTTTTCGAGATTTTCGAATGGACAACCCCATATTTATTTGACAGCATTCGATTGTAAATAAAAAATGAATGGCAGTCTCTTTCACAGTAATTATTTATTTTGGATATTTTTCGAATGAGATGAAAACTACGGAAATTTTTCAGTATTTATAGTCGAGATCTATGGATATGGACATGGATTCTGTACTTTGAGACTGCTGTTTGGTTCCGTTCGCATGAAAAATAATTGAGATATTGTATTTCCAAACTAGCAATGCAGATGTCAAAAATTTCAGGAATTTGTGCCTAAGTTGGCGAGAAAGTGCATAACAAAAAAAAAATTTCTGTATGTTATACTGCGGAGTTCGTATTGAATCGATACATAAATGAAAAAATAAGAATGTCCCATTTGAAATAAGAAAGTAGATATATGTTTGAGATAAACGTGGCAACACTGTCAACTTGAAAATATTTCAGGCGAAGAGTTCTTTCTCCTTCAAGGCTCCACCTAAAATTCAGAACGAAATATTCACTAGTTCTCCTAAAACGTCTATAGGCCAACTTGAAAGAAAAACCCTGTATGTACTACTTAATAATTATAGAATGAAAATGAGATCAATAGCAGAATAGAAATAGGATTGAAATAAAATGAAAACAGAAAAACCATTCTTCGAGAACCTGGAAAATGTAGCAAAAATCTTACAATAATTATTTTTGGATATTACTTCTGGATAAGTCTTTAATTTATACAAGGTGTCCCAATACTCGACGTCAACCCGGAAACGGGTGAAAAGGCAAGTAATGCTGGTTGTCAGAAAAATATATAAAAAAAATCTAAGTTGCATGATTTTGAAATAATGGGCGTTTTAAAAAAACACGCAAAATTCCACACCCTTTGACAGTCTTTTCGCTCCTGTTGCCACAAATATCAACTTTTTCCAACTTTTTTTTTTGCTGTGTAACCTTGAATAATGTTTGTCTAATCTGTAGTCAAAATTTGTATACCAGCTGCTCTAGGTTTCATAAAAATAGGGCTTGCAAAAATATTCAATTGCCTAGTTTCAACTGACTGTATTGAAAAAAAATGTACTACGCAAGTTTGGCATGTTTTGTCAAAAGTTGGCGCATTTAGTAAGGATTCCAAAATGGTATAATACTTGTAAAACTGTAAACTTATTTTCGATTGCCTTTGAATACACTTTTTCTTAAACTACTTCCCAGTAAAAAAGTCCAATGGATTCAAGTCCGGTGAACGGGCCGGACCACGAGATGGACCAGAACGTCCGATCCATCTTCCGGGGAAAAATGTTACCAGAAAAAAAAAATTCCAGAGAGAAATTTCTCCGGAAAAATTTTTCTGGAAAAATTATTTTCTCTGGAAATTTTTTTCTGGTACTTAACATTTTTTCCGGAAGATGTATCGGACGTTCTGGTCCAATCTGGTGGCCGGCCATTGGACTTTTTCACTGGGAAGCAGTTTAAGAAAAAGAGTACCCAAAGGCAATCGAAAATAAATTTGAACTACGGCAGCTACAATTTAAAAAGTATTATACCATTTTGAAATCCTTTCTGAATGCGCCAACTATTGACAAACATGCCAAACTTGCGTAGTACATTTTTTTTTCAATACAGTCAGTTGTGAAACTAGGCAATTGTTTATTTTAAATTTTTTTCTGAGAAGCAAGCCTATTTTTATGAGACCTAGAGCAGTTGGTATCCAAATTTTGATTACTGTTTAAACAAGCATTATTCAAGGTTACACTGCAAAAAAAATGTTGGAAAAAGTTGATATTTGTGGCAACAGGAGCGAAAAGACTGTCACAGGGTGTGGAATTTTGCGTGTTTTTTTAAATGCCCATTATTTTAAAATCATGCAACTTAGATTTTTTTATATTTTTTAACAACCAGCATTACTTGCCTTTTCACCCGGTTCCGGGTTGACGTCGAGTTTTGTATGATTCGAGTGAGAAAACCTCTTGTATTTTGACAGATGGAGCAGGTCAAGAAAAAATACCATTACTTTCTAGTGCCAGGAGAAAAGGTGAAGGCAATGAAGGAAAGAAATTTGGTCTCAATTCTAAAACAATAGAATCGTAAAGAAAGAATCAGAACATCAATATACAAATATTGAATGAGAATGTTAGATTTGAAGCGAAATAAATAATAAATGAATAGAGTGATAACGCGATAGTGGGAATCTCGGAGTATTCAAATTTGAATAAAATTTTATTTTCTCTTCTAAACGAAATAGTGTGAAACACTTATTGCATATCCAGAACCACTGAAAAATTCCATCTGCTTTTCGAAGTAATGTATCCTCAACGAGTAAAAAAACCGAATTTCTTCTTCAAGGCTTGTATTATATTGCTTTTATAAAAATTTGTTAAATATGATTAAATATATTGTTCATTCTTTCTCTGTTGGTTGGAAATAAATACTGTTGTGGTGAATAAAATTATACTAAAAGCATGAACACTGATGTTTTCTCACTAATGTTATTCTTTCCTTAGTAATGATATGTTGCATGTTATTTAAACACAATTGAATTGATTTCTAACCGACACAAAAAATGAAAAGAATTATTTTATGTTTTATGACGAACATTTGATATACAGAACCATTGAAAAAATCCGTATACGCTTTTCCAAACTCATTTTCGAGTAAAAAACCGAATTTTATTTTTCGAGCCTTGTATTTATATTATTAGAATTTCATCATTAACTATAATACTATAAAAATAATTGATTTATCTAATCATCTTCAATCTCTTTTGACAAGCTTCACATCATTATCTTACCACGGGACAATTCTATGGAGAAGATTATTTTCGAATGCATCATTCATTGGTTACGCTACAACCAAATGGGACTAAATAATTCTAACTGAACAGACAACACTAAACGAAACTCATTTAATTTTTCCTTTCTCACGTGTCAGGAAAAAACAAAGCGAAAACATTATTCGATCAAATGAGTTAACAATTACGAAGAAAAAAGTGAGTGATTGCTTTTCTTACATTCATCATTGCACAGGAACGAAGTCGTTAAAAGAACAAAAGCAATTTTACGGTATCCCAATTATAATTTGAGGAAAACAAATATTACACTATTCAAACAAAAGTACACAAAACGTATGATGGATAACTACTGTCATCCTGTTGGTGTTTCTCGTCCTATCAAAATTTCACGGTCACTAAAAATCGGTGACAAAACTGGGTTTCTTCGTTACCACTGGTTTGACGCCACTGCGGAAGCAGGTATGTATTAGATATACGGGGTGTGTCTACAACTGTTCAACATATAATGAGTACAAACTGCATATCATAAGGTAATCAAGAAATTTGATAAGTTATCAAAATATGAAGAAGTTCGATAATTTTGGAAGCTTGAATGTACTTATCAGAATTATTTATTGAATATTGCAGTCTATTTGGAGGAAAAACTTGTGAAATATTCAGATTTTTAATTTTTTTTCAAAGGAAAGACATAAATCAGTTGCAAGACAGTCCATTTTAATTTGAGGTAATGTGTGAAATTGACAATCATTCGACGGAGTTCAGTGTATCCAATTTAATTTCAAGAAATATTAAATTTATTGTAAATTTATGCCGTGTCCTGTATATGTTCGTTCGACTAACAGCATTAATTTTCTTTGGTATCAATGCCTGTGTATTGTTAACTTTTTAACGAAAATATGGAAACGGAGCACAGCACAATTTTACGTAGGAAATGAATGCACAGAGGAAAAAAACTTAAGAAGAAATTTTGTCTTCTCGTATAAATGAAGTAATTGAATGGTTGAATTTATTTATTTATTTTAATTGAACTGCTTCTTCACTACCACCTGAAAAAACGAGAGAAAATACTTATATTCCTCACATAATTTGTAATCCATGGATTACAAATTATGTATTATGTATTTTTATTCAAATGGAATGGTATCGATAACCCCAGATGAGAATGTGATAAAATGTAGAAACAATAGGAAGATAGCTAATTTTGTTAATAAAATACCTTCAAAAACCTCTTGAAATTTCTAAAAAGAACAACAATTAGCTATCTTCCTATTGTTTCTACATTTTATCACATTCTCATCTGGGGTTACCGATACCATTCCATTTGAAAAAAGTAATGCAACCACCATAACCTATTTTTATCGATTTAAATACAACAAAATGCTGGAGTATTTGGTTTAAAATGGTGATTTGATTCGATAAACAGTGGTTCGTGAAACACCACTTGTATTGGACAGTATCGCCGATTCGATAAAATTCACAATGAAAATTGAAGAAAAATAGAAAGTTTTTTTTCTTAGGTGTGTTCGAACATAAACTGAACTACCTTCATTTCGAATCAAATCAGCAAAAAAGTTCATGCAAAAATCCATCAAAAAATATTCTTTCCGGAGAAGAAGAAGTTGAAGAAATAGAAATTTTTGAGCAGAATTGCTGTTGCAAGAAACTTTTGAAAAAGGCCAAAGCAAAGAAACGGTTGTCTGTATCTGCCTGTTTAGCGTCGACTCATTTCAAACATGCTTCGAATGAGGACTATAATAGGATGCTATGGAGGGAAGCTTCCAAAATATCGCAGGAAGAAAAACTGAAATGTGGGATATTAAAGGAAGCAGCTGTCAACCGTCTGCCAATCACAAAAAAATCTGGGCTCCAATAATAAGATTCAGCTTACTTAAGAACCAATGAATTGTTTCGCAACTGATTCAATCGAAAAATGGTCAAAGTTATCGATGATTGTTTCCTGAAACTGTCAAATATATTATACAAACATTTTGTGAAGAATAGTATATTATATTATAAGGATTAAAAGTGCATATTTTTTTACGAGCAATAATGCGAGTAAAAATAGGCCTTTTAGTCCGTATAATATATACTATTTTTTCTCAACCGAGTCAAAGATTAAAATAAAATCAGTTTCATTCTAATAATTGGTAATAATTTGAACACCTACTAATTATAAACGCGATAGCAAGTCGGTAGTCGGGGATAGGTATCTGTTATGTTGGTGAATATTGATGTCAAGTAGACGTCAGATGCATTACTTTAGTCCTAGGATTAAAAGTAGCGTTTTTAATCCTAGGATTAAAGTGTACTATGCAACGAGCAATTTTTGTACGGTAAGGGAATTTATGGCTTTTGCACCTGAAAATAGTACAAAAATGTCAACATTTTTTGATGGTTGGAGAAAAGTTGCTTTTTTGAAATTTACTAGTCTAAACGAAATGTAGGCAAAATGATGAAATTGCCCAAATAATACCGAAATTAAAAATCAGTACAGTTATTAGTTAATTAAATCTTTAAATACTTGAATTTTCAGAAGAAAATGTTAATGTATCTTCACCACGCCTGATTCCCAAAAAAGATTTCTTTTTCTGCCCTGAAGAGCGGGAATTTCGACTTTCACGTTTGACGCCTTTAATTTAGATAAATGGTAGTGCTGTCAGAGCCCGCTACGTTTAAAAAACTGTTACTGTTCACTCGTTATTCTCTAATTACATTGCTGGTCTGCATTCTTCCGAACGAGAACAATGGCGGCTCATGCCTGTAGATGCACTTATCGAAACTTTATGTGCCGCAGAATTGTTTTCAGTCAATTTGTTTCAATTAAGGTGAGAGTTATATGCGCGTGATATGGTGATCTGGTTATGATAGCTGCTCTCTTGGAACTATATTATGTATATGGCGTTGATCTTATCGTTGATACTTGGAAGGTCTTCGAGTATAGGAGCATACTTTAAGATACTTAGGGTCCTATGGATCTCGATTAATTGTGCATAAGTAAAGTAAAGGCAGGCGAAAAGTGAACGGCTCTACAGAGCATATTTGCCTTTTTTTAGTTGATTGAATCTGGCTTTGGAATAGAATAGTTATATTCTGTGGATTTATTTTGAAGTTTATTGTCCACGACTGCGTAATATAACCATAGATACACATCTTAATGATGACCAATTTACAATTGAAAAAAAATCTGTAGATATAATAAAGATTTGTGTAGTTAAAATTATTATATTTAGTTAGCTGTGGTGAAACTGATGTTACCTATTTACATATTGATAATCGTAGAAATCACGTTTTCTCACATATCATTCACTTCGAATTACGAATAATTTTAATATAAATTTGAAAATACCTAGTGAAAGTTAACAAAAATTGAACTGAATTATATTTGTTACGAAAAATAATGAATATTTTGTAACCATAGTCTTTTTCAATATTATGAGAGGACAGGACAATTTTGACTTGTACATAATCTTTCTTCGTAGAAAGAAATCAATAAACTGACGGGGTATCCAACTTATGCACATCCTGTTGGGGCGTTTTCAGATATAATGTTTTCCTGATAAATGGAGGGATCGAATTCATATAAGAGTACCAGCAGCTAAATTTTCAAATTTAACTCTACTCGATTTTTTTTTATTTGATAATCGATGCAGAAAACTCTGGAAGATTCACAGCCTAAAATAATTAAAGATAGCTCCATAATGATATACCATAGGTACCAGCATGCTACGAAATGTGAGGAGGAAATGATTTTGAACAGAATTTCCACTGCTGTACGGAAATAGTTGATATTATAACTTGTATTAAATAATTTGATATTTCCTTTCTTGAATGATTGAAAAAGAGTAAATTCTTAAGTTCATGTTTCTATGTGGAATCGATTGAATTCATTTATGTTTGTTATTTCCAATGGGTGAAACATACGAAACTTTTTGTATCACGAACACGCGAAAAAAGAAACTGAAATAGAGATACTTGATATATTCGTATATTTTTTCTGTATGATTTTTATTGAAGCATATTTATTTCATATATTTCTATTGCTCAAGTTGAAGTTTAATAGATATTAAACTGAGCTATTTCCCATACAACCTTCAATCTTTTTGTTTCTGTAAAATACTAAAATATATGAGACTTTTTGAATTTTTGATTTATTTCTTCATTATAAATGGTTAATAGAAAATGTTCAGATCAAATCTATTTATTTATTATATTATTACTATGAGAATTAATGAACTAATGAATTGATCATTTATTTCAATCAAACAGGCATACAGTTGACTATGTGATATAGGTATCTAAAAAAACAAATTAAAAACATGAAAATAAAAAGAGTATAAGAACAATTGATGAAAAAAATTTCAAGACATAACAGTGACCAAACAAACAATATCCGAAGTTCCTCATCATATTCATGAATTATATCATCTGTCATGACTGTTTGTTCTTGAACCCGTTCATAAGAGACGATGCCGAACCGACCGGCAGTTAGGCAGATTCTGAAGTTTGGGTGTAAAACATGACGTGTCCTCTTAAGTTGTTTGTGACTTTATGAAATTTGTTGTTGGGTTGTTTTATAGTTTAATATTTCGGCGACGAGTGATCTGGAATATTAACTTGAAGCGAAAGTCAGAGGTGGAAAAAGAGCAAAGGGAGGTAAACACAGAACAGAACGTGAGGACAACCAGACAATTAATGACCAAAATGGGAGGAGAAGCACGCAATCATAAAGGGTTTATAAATTATTTGTAACAGTGCAGTTGACTTTCGATTATTCTCATTTTGCCGCTTCCTATGCAAACACAACACATTTATCAATCTCCTCTCTATATTTTATCTCTACCTATCTTTGAGATTGATCATTACAACCACAGAATTCGACCGCCTAACCAGAAATATACTATAATATGGTATACTAGTAATATACTATATTGTATATTTCTAACCTCGAAACAGTGTAAAAGTTTATATTCTGTGGTGTAAAAAAAATTTGGTAAAAGGTTGACGCTCACTTGAACGAAGAGGCGCGTAGCGAGACGAAGCGTGAGTTCGCCGAGGACCGCGAACTTGGACGAAGCGATGCGTCGAGCAGGCATCGAAATTTTAAAATTTTTATACTCTTGATGGCATGCCGTCCAACCCATTAACAAGGGTAGAGATATTGGTTATTTGATCATCAAAATCTCTGTAGTCCGCAGTAGTATTTCAATATTTCAATGAAATACTCGTCGTCTACCTCCATCCATGAATAACAAAAAAAATTTAATTAACTCACTGATACGAAATACGAAATGCTTATTTTCTTTCATCCGATTAAAAAAACCAAGCAAATTGGTAATAGAATTCCTTCATTCTGGTGATTTCAGGAAAAATACTTTTACTACGAAAACATGAAAAATGTCTAATTCACTAAATAAACTTACTAATACTTAATAATAATACTTCATGAAGTATTCATTTTTAACACAATTAAATATCAATTAATTTATTATCATAAAAAGAAATCACATTTATTGGAATGATAATTGATGGTATAGAATTATACCACAATTTTCCAATTTTACAGATATTTTATTACTTTGGAAAAAGGATTTTTCAATATTGTGTTGTATTCACATAATATGATACTTTATTTCAGACGATTTGAATTCACATTCACAATTGTACAAAAATACAAAAATTTTGTTCATATTGTATAAAAAATTCGTTTTTTTTCCAGAACTCAATCGAGATATTCTAATCAAGACTCTCATGAGCCATTGAAAAACAAAACTCCTTTCACACAAATACAAAAATAAAGTGTGTATTTTCCATTGACAAAATTCAAGTATAAAATATTCATGAAAATCGCAAAATTTTTTTTGAGTTGGGAATACAAGCGCCGACTTGGTTCACGAAACGATTCCGGGCCGCCGACCGCCCGAGAAATTTGTCGTGCATATGCCCCAAGGATCATTAACGCGTCAAACGACTCGCCTCCTCGCTGCTCTTTGCTTCCGCACCTCCGTGATGAGCGTCTACCATTTGTTTCAATACAATTTCTCTCAGGCGGAAAACGACGCGTTCCTTACGAGCGATTCGCTTCGTCCAAGTGCGCGTCTAACCATACGGCTCTTCGCCTCGCGCCTCCTAAGAGAGCGTCTACCCTTTTGATCAGTGCAAACCTCTCCGGCGGAAAAAACAACACTTCGCTTCGCTTCGCGCCTCTTCGCCCAAGTGAGCGTCTACCTTTATTCTGCAGCAGCAAAGAATAATCCAAAGCCAACTGAGCTGTTACAATCGTTTATAGGAGACCTGTATAAGTGAATGAGCTGGCACGTTACCCCGAATAGTTACATGGTCGAACTCGGTCAATAAAAGGCCAGTTGATTGCTGAATGTTTCAGAATAAGTCATTATTGATATAAATGTTTTCAAATTATTCTTTTATTGAAAAAAAAATAGTCGAGCTATTTCGCTCTGTACCAACATGGTATTCTCTCTAGATGATTGGTAACTACAATTTCTTATTTTAAAATGGTCTCGATGCATAAATGTCTTTTTGGAGTCAATTTTTGAGTATCTGACATTTTAGCTTAGAATTGAGCTTTCAGTATCTCAATTCATTTCATTAAACAGTAATCGACATTCCTTGTGAAATTCTTGGTGCAGGCAAAACTTCCACTATCCTCCAAACCCGTCTATGAATATTATCATGATGAACATCGAAGATGGCCAATCTTCGAAGGCATTCAAGCCTAGTTGGAGATAATCATAATGAATCCTCTCGTAATTGAAGTTAGTCGCTTGATAGGGTCGTGAAATATGGCATAGCGAAAGAGCCTAGCCCATACGGTTACAATCCTTCCATTGAACCGAAAATGGTTTTAACTCCGGTACGGTTCGACTCGCTGATTGAACAGCTCGGTTAAAACATAATCAAGCCATTACGAAATTAACTCAGTACGAACCGAATGCTATTGTGGTCTCAAGATGAGAGATTAAAATATGGTAATTGCCTAAAATAACAGGTTGAGAGTATTAGTACGCCTCGGCACAATTGACTTCACGCAATGGATAATATGTTTAGTCGGAGATCCGGCACAAGGTTACACAGGGTGTTTCGAATGTTATTCTGCAGT
>CM024247.1:33551616-33583807 GCA_013421045.1 Propylea japonica
TTTTTCCATATCCCAACTTCTGTTCGAGATGTGTACACGAAATTATAGGATATTAAATAGGGATGAAATATTCCAAAGATTCGTCAAGTTTCCTGGGGATTATGATCACTTAATCAGTTAAGATTAGAGTAAGTGTTTCAGAGAAGAAAACTGTAGTCAAGTGAGTAATTATTGTTTGTATTACAGGTTCTTCAAAAGATATAATTTCCCTGGAATAGTTGGTTGTATCGATTGTACTCATATAGCTATCTATCATCCCCCCAAAAATACATGATGAAGAACGCCCAGAGAACATTTATGTCAATCAAGAAGTATCATTTCATCAATGTCCAGTTGATTTGTGATTACCTATAATCTGCAAATATTGAATGTGAATGCTTTATTTCCTGGTAGCACAAATGATGCTTTCATCTGGGGCAAGTCCAATGTTCAAGCAATGCTGAGGAGGTTACTTGAAGCTGGAAATACTAATTATTATCTGTTAGGTACAGAAATCTTATTTCATTATAATAATAACTGTTTGTTTATTCGATTTCATTATGTTTCGAATTAAATTCATTGAAATCATTTTGCAGGAGATTCTGGGTATCCACTTAGAACATGGTTGATGACTCCTTTAGAGGATGAACCAATGGAAGGTACTCAGAATATCTATACAATATTAAACATAAAACCATAAGGAGTTTAATAGAAAGATGTAAGGGAGTTCTTAAAATGAGATTTCGTTGCCTGCTCAAACACAGAGTGCTTCATTATGACCCCGAGACAGCCACCAAGATCATCAATGCCTGTGTTGTATTACATAATTTATGTATCGAACATAATATACCAGAATCTAACGAAACCGATGATGATATAGCAGAGCTTGATTTAGGGTTAGACGTACCTTCCATCGATAGAAGCAATGCTGAGGTACACATAGCGAGGATGAATCCAGAATTGGCTGCTGATAGAAGACTACGATCCTCAATTATAAATAGTCTCAGAGCATAGCAAAATTCCTCCTTCCATTAATTTCTAATACCTACTGTTCAATTTGTTGCTGTCATGCGAAACAGATTAATTTATTTCTGAATAATTTCATAGTGAAGTTCAGCTTTCTCAACGTATATTGGTATTCTAATAGAAATTATCTACATAGTTTCATTATAAAAAAATACTTAGAATTAAGTACTGTACTTCATAAAAAATTTTATGTTTACTGTAAAAATGTTATAACTGGTATTGTTTCATGCAGTACCAGAGCTATTTTCTTATATCCTATTAAATTTAGGTGCTTTTAGTTTATAAAAGTATACATCTTTTCTCTGGAGCTGAATAATTTATCACCCATTGTTAGGTAGGAGTTTATAATAAACTGTTTTGATTGACAATTTATTTCAAACTTATTTTGCAAATCTGACCTACACTAGTCTTTTCATTTTTAAAGTTGATGAGGTTTTTGATACAAACAAATAATGTGCTTTCTAATGATGAAATGTTTATGTTTGTTTTAATGATGTAATTTAAAAAACATGTTGTGAATAAATTTGTGACTTCATTCAAGATTTTGTTTGTCTTAATAAAAAACTCAGCTTAGGTTCCTTAGAAGATTTATTCAGAATGGGTTGAACAAAACTGTAACACAAATAAACCTAAACAAAATATTACTCTTGGTACACCAAGATTCGAGGGCACTGGCTATCCTTTCCTGTATCCACGCAATTTTTTCCAAGGCTTCTGCCTTCTTTTCTTTTGCAATTGCAATTTCTTCTATAGTATCTTTCTTTTATGGCTAATTTTGCCATCATGCCAGTTTTAAAATCATTGACCGCTTCTACACTATTCGTCCGCCCATTTTTTTTTATTCTTGGTGTGAAAAATATTCGAAAAATTTACTGATTGAAGCTCTTGATTTGCTTGCATGAACTAATCAGTACTTTTTTCTGACTTTCAGTCGTTTGAATTATTTTATTTGTCATTATTCTGGCTAATTATGATATTTACGCTTGATTTCGCAAATGAAACTTCATTATATTAATTCAAATACATCAAACAATATATTATTATTCTAAAACAACACGAATGTCAATTGTTCGCAAATTCGAAATACACTGAATCACGTGCATCATCCACCAAATCACACGTTCGTTCCTGAAACGTCTGACAGCGTTGCCAGATGTTTTCCACTCGTTAATTACATAGCATACGTTTTCTAGAAACGAGCGTCGTCAAGATACCACTTCGAGAAAGTACTCGTTCTGAACATTCCATCGATGCGCATACGCTCCTTTATCACTTGTTGAGAATACAACGCCCAGGCGCCGTCCAGCTATACGATTGCTAGAAAAGCGGTACCACTGAAATGCATTGGTTAGATAAAACCGTCACAACGCAGCGACTGGCGGCCTGGACGCGACGGTCGACGATTTGTCCGAGGAAACCGTAGCTTAGGCTCCGTGCGAATCAAAGAGATAGGATGCTCCGTATTAATGTGATGCTATCCCGCTTCTATACATTCTGATGACATCAGCGCTGATTCAAACTGGAGAATGATTTCATAAATCAATAAAATGAAACCTTAAATTATCAGGATGTCCAAATTCGAATTATCGTTCTTCTTATATGAATAAACGTAACACGTATGTTGATTACAACAGAAACCTATAATCGTATCAATTCCCTATCCAAAGTCATAGAAAGATTTAATATCGAAACCAGCATTGCGACCCTGAAATTTCATTTTTTTGAAAATTTTCAAATGATACGATTCTGACGAAATTCGGCTCATACATGAGTGACGCTGTCTGAATATTGATATTGATTTTCTAAATCAATGAGACAAGGTTAAGTGGAAGTAACTCCGGGACCAATCCACCGATTTTTACTGCTCATGAAGAGCATGTCTCCCCTACCGGGAAAATTTCAAAACCGTAACACGTTCCGTTCGAGAATTATAGCGACCAGGGGCCTATTGCACCAAATAATTTGCAACTTTTTTTCACTTCGCACTTTGCATTCTGACAAATTTCAAAAGTGAAAATTAGTTATGTTGCACAACATTTCTCCCAATATTTAATGTCTGCGGAGTAATTTTCACTATGCACTTGACTTTTCACAATGTATTTTTCATTTATGAATGCGTTTCGTGCAACTTAATTCATTTGAAAAGTGAAAAGTGCAAAGTGAAAAGTTGCAAAATGTTTGGTGCAATAGGCCCAGGTGCCGTATTCTCGAGAAGTGATATTCGAAAACGTATACGAACTTCATTGCGCGAGTCCCTGTTTTACCTGCAAAAATGCACACACACGCAATGAAGTTCGTATACGTTTTGGACTATCACTTGTCGAGAATACGGGCCCTGAAATGCATCGGTTTCCCACGAACAGACAATAGTATATTATATTATAAGGATTAAAAGTGCATATTTTTTTACGAGCAATATTTGCAGTTGCGAGGCGCAGCCGAGCGAATGCAGGATTGCGAGTTAAAATAGGCACTTTTAATCCGAATAATATATACTATTTTTTCTCCAACCAAGTCAAAATTACAATAAAATTGGTTTTAGTGAAAAATCGTTCATAATTTGGTTATGAATTTGAACACAGAATCATGACAGTGATTGTCAAGTAGACTTCAAATATTTTTTTAAATTTCTAATGGCACATTTCTCAAAGTGGTATATAAGTTCCTAGCACTTTGTACTCTACAAGTATAAATTCAGCCTAGTTCAACTTTACGAAGTAACTTCAGATATCATTGAAATAAAATTATTGATGTTATACTTCGCTTTAACATGTCTAAATGTGTCGGCTGTAATAGTGGCTTCACTGAAGGCGACACGATAACTACCTGTTGCTAGCTATTTCACTGCTTTGACTCTGTTGACCACAATTTGTTGATCTATAAGTTACCTGAATGACTTATCTAGTCATAAATTCTTTTCCTACTTCGGGGTTCCTGAATGCTCTCACCTTGGCCCTTTTTTATTTATATTATTCATCAACGATATTGTTTGTAATCTAAATTTGCAACTATTTTGATTTTTGTTAATGACATTGAGATTTTTGCTTTAGTTGAGTCTTTTACGACCAAGTCTGTTTACGAAAGTATCCGGAAATTATAGTACGTTCACGAAAGTTTGAGTCGTTGGTTGGCCATGACAATTGGCATATTCCACTGTGTATATTGAAATTTTAGGTTATGTTGTTTATTTTCTTGTCAGATTGTTACGCAATGTTGTTAATATTGCATAGAGTTCTCTAATAACTAGCAAGCTCGTCGGACCAGGCCGGGTACATTCGGTAACGTTGACTTGCAGATAAATAAACAACGCCTACTATGCGCTCAAACTTTCGTGAACGGACTATATACAGATTGGAAATTCACATCTGAAACATACGATATAGAATGCATCAGACAGAGAATTCTTCCGTCTAGTTGCACAGATGAATAGTCGAGATAATCACGTGCTGTAACTGAATGAATTCCTTTGACTTATTGCAATAACCTAGTCTTGTCTCTCTCTTAAAGCAGTATGGTAGGGAACCTGCAATACGTATAGAATTATTTAATATGTCAGGCTGCCCAAAATACTCGATTCAAGTATTTACTGTTGCCTACCATACTGAATGAACTTCGCTGCTCTCAGCGATAAGAGTGAGACAAGACTAGAATATTCCAATAAGATAACCGAATTCAGTGTGTTACAGCACGTGCTTGTCTCGACTATTCATCTGTGCAACTGGAGGGAAGAATTATCTGTCTGATGCATTGTATATCGTATGTTTCAGATGTGAATTTCCAAACCTGTATATATAAATGATCGTGTGTGAACCTGTTAAAATTAAATCTTTTTTATATGAAGTAAAACTAAAAGAGTCTCTTTCGAATATTCTATCGGTGGCCTGCCACTTCAAACTGTTGATCAAATGAAAGATCTTGCACTAATTTTCCAATGCAACTTTGAATTTGATGTTCAGCTAAATGCTGTAACGTCTAAAGCCTCTCAGTTACTTGGCTTTGTCAAGAGATCTACCAAAGAATTCAAGTCCAATTTGTTCATTATTCATCTCTACAAATCTCTGATAAAGCCTATTTTGCTCTACAACTCTATAATTGGGTCACCAACTGAAGATCTTCACTTACCATTTTTGAACCTGTGCAGCATAATTCCTTAAGTTCATAGCATTAAAATGAGCCGTGGTTTCAATAATCATGTTTATATGTACCGAGTTTGTTGAGTCACTTAAATTAGAGGCCACTTACATCGTTTCTACCTAAGAGACTGCCTTTATTAAGACAAGCTTTAATTTAAATACGGCTTAAGCTCAACTTAGCAAACCACGCCTTGCACCGTGTTTAAAGAACAGAGAACTTGAGTGTAATGAATGAGCAATGATGAATCTGACAAACGCTGGGCACAGAAAAAAACTATGTAGTAGTTCCTATATTGTCAATTAGTAGTTTCTATACTGTGGTTTTGAAGAGAATGGAGAAAAGTGAGCCACAAAAGAAAAACACACAAAGATCCAAACTCACCAACCCAACAACTCTATAAAACTCGCCTTTCCATCTGATAGAAACATATCAACCTATCAAACAGAGGGGAATTCCATCAATGACACAGATGTTTACCTACGATCAATTCAAATCAACAACAGAACTTCAGATAAGGGAGAACACACATTCAAAGAATCTACATCACATGAAACAAAATCGTCCGCATTTGCAACAAATAAAAAAAATAAAATATTATTATTAGTGAAAACATGAACCTAAACCCCTAAAATAACAATGCAGTAAAGCAAAACATTTATTTTTCAATAAATGAAAGGAATTCAAAACTCCAAAAATGACATCTTTTTTATGTATTGGTGATGAAGAAATGGAAGAATCCAAGAAAAACAATAAGTCCATTTTGACAATTTGATTGAGTATGTCAATGATTGTATAATTCACAAATCTATAGCTGACGAAGAAACATAAGAATTTAACGAACAATTCACAATAATGGAAGACACAAAAGTATGATCTATGGAACACAAAGAATTCAACAAACACCGATGTAATACTGAAAACAAATGGAGAAGAGTTTCAAAATCAGAAGCAAATAAGTTCTTACAAGAAAAAAACAAAGAAATACTTTTGTTCGATGTGGAAGACCCTGAAGCAGACTCTCCAACAGAAACACTCGACAACCAAATCAAGAGGCAAATTCGACTATAAGATTAAGTTCTTGTACAACAATAAAAATAGCTACACCCCTAAGAAACACTTAATTAAACATCCAAAAAAATTACATTAAATGCGAAATGTTTGTAGAGACAAAAATAAGAGGAATCAAGGAATCGGAAACTAAAATTGGAACATACTATATCAAATAGGAGAGAACGATGACAGAGTAAGAGGTGGAAGCCTGGTAAAATGTCACCCCAGCCTGAAAATCAAACTCACCCGCGATTAATAAATCGGAAAAATGAAACCTACACTTCACCATACCTTTAAAAGAAGATAGACTACATATTTTTCTTGTATATATTCATCCATGGTCTAAAATCGAAGAAACCATTTTCACAGAAGCATTGCAGTACAAATATGCAATAATTGTCATAGACTTCAATGTGAACAAAGCGAAAAAGAAATAAATAGCTAATTTAATCCAGAACAGCAAACTTTATTCAAGTACTAAATAATAAAGTTCATGAAAGAAGAGTCGAACAGTGGTATCAGAAGTTCTACACTACCCAAGGCAAATACAATCAGAGAAAATAAAAATAGACAGAGATACCTACTTCCAAGTAATACATAACTCCAAAAACAGTACCTCAGGTGCCGATTACATACCTTTGAAGATAGTTAACTAACTTAGTGACATAATACACGAACACCTCATAAATATTTATGAGTACTGTCTCAATCAGGAAATCCGCCCAACAATATGGAAGGAAGGTTGCATATTCGGTGCGATTCTGTTTGCGCTTAGCCATATTGCTAAGATAAAGATATGACTATCATAGCAAGGTCCGCAATATTCTGTATTCTGATCGACCATTCTGTGGCAATATGATCTGTCAATTTAGTCATAACCTTGCTATCCGCATTGCTATCTTAGCAAAGTCGAAAGAGTACTTGCTTACACGGATAACAATCTTGCCCAGGACCAAAACAGTGGAAATACGATAGAAAAACATTTATTTCATTTGAATTTTTCATAGGGTTTGAAAATAGGTAAGTATGTTGCAATGAAAATGGAACTGACATACTACAGAACATTTAATTTTAGGAGAATTCTTAGATCGCAAAACCGACATATCAGGGACTGTAGTGAAGTTAATCAAAATATTTCGATAGGACAAATAAGCCGTTTCTGATTTGATTGAAAATTTGAGAAAAGTTATGGATGAACCAACTTCACAATTTTTTGCTTATGGCAGCTATAAGACTACAGTTGGTGAGGACTTCAAACTAGGAATGAGCCTACTAGTTATGTGAAGAGTAAAACATAAAATAAGGACCTCATCTCAACAAATTGATTGCCTCGATATGTAACATTTCTTTCAAGTAATGAGGATGTGAAGAAAGCATCAATAGAAAGGGTTTTCACAGTATAAATACTATAAATGTACAAGAACAAGCTGTGAGTATAATTCCATATTTTTTCCTTATATTTGATTGAATCATTATTTTTCAGATATTTGATGTAAATTAAATAATAACAAATGCACATTTCCATGGAGTTCCCCACGACTTGGCTTTGCCATGTTTAAAAAATTTATCGGTACATGAGATCAAAGTAGGTGCAAGGAAGAAGAGGTTATTTTCTTCAAGGAAATTTTGGGTATCCTATCCAGCCCTGAATTATAAATATTTCTCAAAACTGTTTCTAACAATGCAGAGGAAAATATGGCAAAATTCATTTTTCGACGAAAAATGTCGTCGACAGAGATTTTCAACAGGAACATATATTCAATGAACACATTATTTATATTTATTTCAAATTTTTATTGATTATTTATGAAATTGTTCATTGATAACAAATATAGAATAAAGCTTCATTCTGTGATTTAATTGTGAAAATTTCTTAGCCCCCAATAACATCACACCGACTGCTTCAGCTATTCGGTAAAATGCTAAGATTGTGTTCTCATTAATTAATAATTGTGTAATATGTGAAAATATCTTATTCGAAGGAAACATTCATATGAAATTGTTTATTGATAACAAAATATAAAATAAACATCATTCTGTGAACTAATTGTAATAATTTCTCAGTCTCAAATAACAACAATTTCAGCTATTCGTCAGAATGCTTCAGCTTATTGAAAGAAAATTCAGAGGAAGCATTTAATCTTTTCTTGACCCATTTAACACTGCATTCAAAAAATTTTTTAGTTCAACCCACTTGATTTTCACCTGTATATTTCTAATGGGTTATAATTGATTCTTTTATATTCAAGGAAGTTTGTCAATACTTTCATTTGAATTTTCTGGGTTTTCCTATTCCGCAACACTTTTCAAATTCTCATTCAAATGTTAAAAACACAGAAATGTCATAACAAAACCTCAAAATAGTAGTTCAAATATCATATATTACAGTGTTGCCGGCTCTTCGATTGCCGATTCTCAAAGCCATATTGCTAAGACGAAATTCATAACCAACATGACTATAACAGTCGAAACAGAATACGGAATACCTTAGTCATATTGCTATGAATTTGGGAGATAGCCATATTGCTTAGATAACAAGATTCATAGCAATGTGCGAACAGAATCGCACCGAATAACTGAAAAACTATAGGCCGATAACACTCCTGCCAGTCTTAGGGAAAATCTACGAAAAAATAATAAAAACTCAACTAGCTGAAATCTGCAGGATAAGGTTCCAACCTTCCAATACGGCTTCCAGAAACAGAAATCAACAACAACTCACCCACTGTCTTTACTGGATATAAATAGATCCTTTGAATCCACAACAAGCCATAAAATACCTTGGAGTTTATATACACTGATCAACAATGGGGAATTCCAGTATCTTAAAATATCCACTTTTCTCCACATGGCGTAATAGAGGGCAGTTTATAACACCGTCGTAACCATTTATTCACCCTGAATTTTGAAAAACTGATTTATTATTCAATATTGAAAATGTGATTTTAATACCTGTAAATTCAAACGTTCCTCTGCTGTGACGTCGGTGGCATAATTCGTAATATGATTGGTTGAAGTTTGTGATGGCGGGGACAAAGCCCATAACCATAGAAATAATAACTTACGTTTAGTAAATCTAATAATCTATGCCCATAACCTCCTTTATATTTATGTTCTGTGCTCCTTTTTAATGCGACGTTTTGTCTGTGTATGAATATGAATTTGTTTATTTATGGTGAGTTTGGGTTTTGGTTTTGAAAATGGTTGTGAAAAAGTGTTTAGTTCCGATTTGTAAGAATATGACGGATACTCCGAATAAAATATTTATTCATGTGCCGAGGAATTCAATCTTACAAAAGAACTGGAGAATAGCTTTGAAACTTCTTAAAAGAGTTGATCTTGATAGACACAATGTTGTCTGCGAAGATCACTTTGATGTGAGTATTATTATCAGAGTCATTCAATAATTCAGTTGTGTTCAAAATATAATTTACAGCTAGAAAATGATGCATGATAGAAAATGAAAGCGAGTATTTTCCTAGCTGATCATTTTTTTTTGTGATTTGGCAATGCTGTCATTTATTTTATCAGCAGCAGAACATGATGAGTACAACCAATCAAAAACACGGATTAGCCACCAACGTCACACGATTTCCCGCTTCTACTGATCGTTTGAATTCGGTAGAAAATTTTGATGTTTTCAATAATTTTTTTATGTGATAAATTGATGAAAAAAAATTTTTTTTTTAATATTACGAGTTACGTGGGAACCCAATAAGGCTAAATATTTTTTTCTGGAAGTGACTGGAATTCCCCATTGCTAGGGATCACTTATGAACTTCTCTTCATTTGTATTATTTAGTTATCTCGTGAATATCTGTACATTATATGTTCTCTAAGGAAAAGGTAAGATATTTTGAGTTGATTATATCAAAGTCTTCCTCACTTCCAGTACGTTCCACTTAGCGATCACAACGCCCAAAACGCCTCATGTTTACATTCCGCTGAACGACCGCAACGCTCACGCGAGTGTTTGTGACGTCATTGATGACGTCATCAATTTCGCCCACAAAGGCCCACGGAGACCCACGTCAGGACGGTGGTCGACGTGAGCGTTTAGGGAGAACTGTCATCCGTTCCTCTTTAGATGTTAACAAAATCAAAACATTTCCGACATTCAGCAGTTTGTCAACATGCAAACCTGTGAAATAATTCAGTAATGGCTTATTCTTGTACATAATGTTTGCATGCTGAATGAGGAATAGAATGATGAAAATCGTAAAGAGTTTGAAAATATAAAAATACATCGAAGTTATCTAAGTTCTACGGATAAACTTTCAATAGATGTTACGCGGATGTAGAGTTCATTTTATTGATAATTTTAGGTGTTATTGGTTTTATTCTATTACAATTTCATACTGTAGGAACAATGAATAATATCTATAATTTGAAAACTAAATATAATGGTACGATCAGGTATAGAAGTAAATAAGTTCAAATTCATACTTTCAAACGATTTTTTCAATTGAGAGACAACATAATTGTAATAATTGATGGTAAAAACATATTCCACACCTGATTTTCTGAAGAATAGATCAAACAAAAATATTCTATTTCAAGCTATTTCAGACCTATGAGCAAATATGTGGAAAAGGTAAAATATAAATGTATTATGAACGGAGTTTAAAAACATGATCAGAGCATAGTAAAATTACTCAATATTGCAGTTATAAGTTCCCTCCCGGCATTATCAGTTAGATATATTATAATTAATGGTTAAATAATTCCCCAAATATGTTAAGGCAACTTTTCGGCGTAAAATTCAAAACACAAATTTGAATCTCATTCGAGAACTGTCATTAATCGCCCATAACGCCCAAACACCGTTCCACATGCAAACCGTCAAAAACGTCCGCGGACTTGTGACAAGCTAGTGGAACGGGAACGAGCGTGAGCGTGGTCGTTGTGATCGCTTAGTGGAACCTACTGTTCATCGGCTCTTGTTCACAAAATCGATTATTCAGCTTATCAGTCATGGCGAGAAGACGTTTGGCTCCTGTGCAACTGGACCAAATCATACGGTGGATACAGGAAGGTTTGTCCCAGCGAGAAGTGTCCCGGCGGTTGAATGTTTCGCAGTGTCGTGAGTCGGGCTTGGAATAGGTTCATCCAAAACGACTCAGTAGTTTATGTCCATGGGGGAGGTCGGCAGCGCAGTACAACAGCTGCCCAAGATCGTCTTTTGAGCGGCTCAATAGATCACTGAGAGTTGCAACAGGAGTTCTAATTTCGAACCTGACAGTAAGACGACGACTACATGTTCGTGGTTTGAGAGCACGTAGGAGGGTACAACATCCCCGTTTGAATAGGGAACACCGGGTTCATCGACGGCAATGGGCTGAGGAGCACCGCAATTGGACACTTGAAGATTGGAGCCGATGTTTATTTACGGATGAGTCTAGATTTCGTTTGGTCAACTTCGATGGACGTATTCTTGCTTGGAGGGAAAGAGGTCGAAGGTATGCAGAACAGTTTATGGTACCCACAACAGCTTTTGGCGGAGGTTCTATATGTGTATGGGGAGGCATTTGTTTGAACCAACGCACAGAGTTGGTTGTTCTGCAGAACACCACCATGACCAGGCAGAGATATCACGATATGATTATTGAACCCATAATTGTTCAGTTTGCGGCTGCCGTGGGCGAGAATTTCATTTTAATTGACGATAATGCCCGTCCACACCGTAGTCGCCTGGTTAATGAAGCGCTAGAAACTCATGCTATTGATAGGATGGACTGGCCAGCTCGCTCTCCAGACATGAATTGCATCGAACATGTCTGGTCTGAGATATCTAGACAATTGTCAACCTTAGAACAACCGATCAATAACCTGGAGGACCTTTCTAACGCTTTACGGGATATTTGGACGAATTTGCCCCAAAATTTTATAAATCGTTTGATCGAAAGTATACCTCGTAGGGTAGAATGCTTGAGACGAGCTGGTGGGGGACCAACTAGGTACTAGCTTAACCGAAACTTCAGCCTTCTTGTGGTTTCATCATAAAATTTTTATGTTATTCAAACACAGAATTTCGGGTGTTCCTAATAAAGTCTTTTTTTCTCTCCAACTTTCCATTTTTTCATTCTTTTCTCAAGTGAACCATATTATCAACTGAAAATACTCTGATATCTGACTAAATTTATAATCTTGGGGCGAATATTTCAGAAATGAATTTAGAACAAGTAAGTGATCCCTATCAATTGTTGAGCAGTGTATTGTATAATAAATTGAACTTAAATCAGCACACTAAACAAATACAGAAAAAGACAACATCCAGGGCAAAACACTTCTTTAAATTTATTATTAGAAACCAAGGTATTTTCATGAAAAATGCCACCAAGATATACAAAAATATACAAATTCTAGAATATATGCACATCCAATTATAATTAACTGCAGAAACCCAGCAATCCAGAATATAGAAATTGCAGAAAGAATAGCTTTGAGGACTATAACAAAAATGAAACATCCCCCAACAGACTATACAATCCACCAAACGAACTATATATGAAAAAACTAAGACAAACCGATTTCAGACAGTACTTCCAACAACAACAACAACAACAGTACTTCCAGATTTAAAACAGGCTGAAGGAAAGGCCGGATATCCTCAAACTCTACCACGAAGATTCCATCATTGATACAGCAAGAAAATTTCCTACAACTTCGATTATTCAAAAACTTAGGCAGACACATGGAAATTAATTATTCAATCAAGTACACTCTGCATGTATATTATTTTTTTTGTGAAACATTGATCTACAAATACTGAGCTGAATGACCGCAGGTATAGATTCTTCCTATTTTGACAGCGCCCGTGCAAGACTGAAGAAGGCACACTTCAAAAAGTGTAAAAATATTATGCATTCCTGCAAATATACAATGTTCAGACATTGTTTCTTTTGAAGATTCCACAACACGATGTAATTCAACCCAATCCAACAATCAGTTATAATTATAACTTACTTTATTTGCTCTTCTTTTACATTTAATTTTTCAACAAACTATCATGCTATCTGAATGAATTTGAAAAGAATTCTGTTCAAAAGGGTAGCATTTTTTAATGATCTTTGAGGTACAGTCAGTATGAAAAATTTGAATAATTTTCCAAACAAATTAGAAAGAATATTACAATTTGTGTAATAAATAATAAATCATATCATTCAGAAATTCGAAATCGAATCCAAATAACTCAGCAGCTGAAAAATGATATTTTTCGTCTATCAAAATCAATCAAAATCGAAGTAAAAAAAATCATGATAGTGAAACATCTATGATTTCTAAGACATAGAAGTCATCGTCATATATGTCGTCGATTTCACTCACTAAATTTAAAAGATCCACTATATTGAATGAAATAACTAGTACACAATATCAAAAAAACAACACACAACAGAAAGAAGTTGAAGCTCGTAATTCTGTTCTTGGTTTAAAGTTATACATATATGCTACAAGAATTTACTGTTGATGCGCTTAAGACGGGCTAAAGTCCTTCTTAAGCCAACGAACATCATGGCTCAAAATAAGAACATCAACACATGTGGTGCAAGATGAATTGCGTCTTAAGGCCATCTAAAAATTTAAGATCCATTTAAATCTTACTTCAATGTGACGGCGCAAGTGGCCATATCTTTACATGTTTTGTTAAAAAGTTTGATTAATAAATCTGGTTAACTGTATGTTGATTTCTGATATGTTTGATAAGCGTAGTATACCTTATGAATTGGGCGCATTTAGAGTTGTATTGGAAAGTACTACTCATAGAAATTCTACTTGCAATTCATCTGTACCGCATATGCGACACAAATGGAATAAACTTGTTATTCCTTCTGGAATTAATAATACTTTCAATCTTGGTACGTTTAAATTAAAGCTCAGGGGCCTTGTTAATGGATACCAATAATGTTGCTGAATGTGTTTAATTTTGATTTATATTGAATCAAGTTTTGTCTTTTCAGCACAGTTTTCAGAATTTCCTTACGAGTATAATATTAAGTTTTTTCTCTCGTTCAAAATAAAAAATTAAATTATGTACAGGATGTCCAAATTGATGATCATTGAGAGCAAGCCTGTTCAAGGACTCCCCATCTTTTCTCAATATAAACAATAATCACAAAACAGATCCCAGATCTGAATAGGTTCTCGAGTTACAGGGCGTTTCTGAAAAATTGCTGTTTCAAATATTTTGCTATATATCGTTTCCTGTTGGCGATATCACAAAAATTCCAGAACGTTTTCTGTAATTTCTATTACCTTTATGAGATTTTAGAAAAATCAATTTCAGGATGATAATCTGCAAAGCTGGCTAAGAAGCAATGATGAAAAATATGGGCTGTCCCATTCAAACAAACTTTTCTCTCTAGCTCTTGAACGGCAAATGTTTTACGGATCTGATGGAAGCAGCGTATAGGCAATAAAATTACAACAGAAAAAGTTTTGAAATGTTTGTGATATCCCCAACAGAAAGCGAGATATAGTGAAATATTTGAAAGACCAATTTTTCAGAAACGCCCTGTAACTTGAAATATCTGGGACCTGCTTGCTGGCAATTGATTAGTTTGAAAAAACAGATCGGAAGTCCTTGAACATTTTTTCTCTAACCCTTATAGTTCTCAAGATGCTCCCAGTAATCATCGAACTTGGGACACCCTATACAATACATTGAACTGTTATGATAATTTAAACAGGTTTGACATTAACATTGAGACGACCGTCTTAATACATTGAACTGATCAACAGTTCAATGTATTGTACAGGGTGTCCCGTCTTAATAAGACGTAGTGTTGGTATAAACAACTATCGACCAAAATGAACTAACCAACACATTTGTATAATGTTCAGTTGTAACATCATGAACAGAATAAATAAATGATAAGTAAATATCTAGTTTACCGCCCAGTTACCACTGTCAAATTCTCTGTAATTTCTAGTGAACCAAAGCTCAATCAAGAACGTCTATTGGCTCTCAAAGTTTATTGAGGTTAATAATATGCAATAAAATTTTTAAACATTGACTTTACAACCAATAATATAGGGCTCACCTGCAGAATAGTTTCAAAATTGAAGGTCAGTCCATTCCAAAGTGTGAATTCTCCAGAACTTGCTCCAGTTACCAATCTCCTTCCTTCAGGAGTCCACGCCATACAGAATATTGGACATCTCATTTTATTCGTTGCTGTTTTGACAAATCGTGTTGTAACACAGTTAATTGGATTATCAGGATAACTTGGCGGTGGCATCATATCAGGATAATACATTACATCTGGTTGTAAGGATCTTCTATCTCTATTATCTCTTTGCCATACTCTATTCTGAAAATTTCGAATAATGATTGCATTCATAATTAAATTGAATGAACTACCTCCAATTCCTTGATTATTGCTGAATTGTAATCAACAGTTTTTCTCATAACAGATTTCCTTAACCGTTTTCCATCGAAATCTTCCAAAGTCATGTTTCCAAGTGGCCCCGGCAAGGGTCTTTGAAAATTCATGAAAGGCTTGAATTGAGGCCGGTTTCCATATCCTGAAAATGAAATATAAAGATTGAAATAATGAGCCAAATTTTAAATATTCCGTAACAAACCTTGAATTGGGGGCACCACTATATTAGGGGGAGGACCACTCAAATTAGGCGGGGGCATCGCTAAATTAGGTTGTGCAAACTCCATAATTCGATTTTTTTCAGTTACACTCACTGATATAAAGTTCTTTTACGCTGGATACTAAAGCGATAGCATATTACCGATTGAAACTCGGTAATTACGTCGACTATTATATATATAAATTTAATAAAGGTATCATATCATCATTGGACCTGTTTAATAGTTAAATTTAATTAACTCAACTTATTTGAACATAATCTGAGATTGATGATTGATTGATGAAGTAACAAACGATTTTCATCAGATTCTGTTCATGTTCAGGCAAACAAAACAAGATGGAGGGCGAAGTTATATTCTTAACCATAGAATATGCGATATACTCATAGATAAATAAACTCTTTATTTATTGGCATATTCCATGACGATATCAGCGCCAAGGTGGCGAGAATCGAAGCTGAGCTAAGATAGTAGTAAATGTAAACAATCTTGTTTTGGACAGATAAGTCATTGGAGTTTCATCCACGATACACAAACACCGGTATGCCAGATTCGTGGTCTAAACTCGTCCGGCGCGAGTATCTACGTCATTGGGAGAATATTAGGAACAAATTCTAATCAATTCTCTCTCTCTCTCAATCACGCAAATGCTATGGAAATGTTCCCAGTGACGTCACTCTCGATGCGCGTCGGCATACCGGTGTTTGTGTATCGTGGTTTCATCGAAATTTTACGAATAATCTGAAAATTAATATGGAGTTGGAATCTTTGTGGAATTATTTTGTGATTTAATCAATATTTCAAACATTTTATCACTAATATCCAAGTGTTTAATCAATATAAAGGTTACAAGTCAGTAAGTCTAGTTGTAGATGTTGTCAATCTTAAACTATATGAAAAAAATTTCTTTCAGTTCATTTATATTGTACATGACGTATACACGTATATGAAGTGAAGTGCAGCCGTTAGAATTTCTGGAAATTTTGAAAGTTTTAACCTTCAATTCTAGAGCCCCAGTAGAAGGAGAAGTTCGAGAAGAAGTTCTGAATGCATGTCATATTATAATGTGTTGGAAAACAAATTGTGGGTCCAGTTTCATAGACATTTGCTCTTTGTGTTTAAATTATAAACTATTGCCCTAGCTCTTAATACAGAACCTCATGAAATTGATGGACCATTGATTGTGGAAAGTGATAAAGTAAAACAAAACTAATATGCACGATATGTTCTTGTTAAGGTGGAGTGAGGAGGAACTGTAAACATATCATTACAGTTGTTTTAATTAGATTGATCAGTTACATGATGTTCCTATTCATCCATGACAGAATCATGTCGAAACTCATGGTTTTTTCTCTTTTCCTGCTGCATGTTTCTTTATCGGGGAAAAACTTTCTAAACTTGAAGAAATATCACATACAGAATAAAAGTGCTAATGTAATTAGCAGAAGGCTGGTGTAAGAAAATAAGGGTTCATCTTTCTATAGAAATATGCCTTGCTTAAAAAGCAAATTTGCTGTATCGTCCTATAGTATAAATCAAGAAGATAATACATATGTAGAAATATTTTATGAACTCTTTACCAACTCTGCAATAGCCAAGTACAGGTTTGTGAAATAATATGTTGTATGTGTACCTTGATTTTAAATGATCCTAAGAAGTAGAGATAGCTTGTCGTAATCTGCTGTAATGTCAAAACCTTCGATACAAATTCTGACGTAAGAGGTTAAAGCGGCAATATGAATTACTTTCCTATATTTATTGGAGTGAATAAGATACAAGCCTTTCTTTAACTATTAGTCTCCTTCCAAACTCGTTTTCAAGATATATTTTCATTTGGTTTTCCTGAGGGAAGAAGTTATAACTATAACCTAAAGTTTGCAATTTTTTCGCCCATAAATTGCATGGGAGCACACAACAATAGTCATTTCTGACAGAAAATCATATTCAAGAAGATAACAATTTCAATTTTCCCTTGGATTTTTCTTCTAAACAAAAGTTTATGAACAATTACGAAATTATTACACTAAAATACGTTCAACGCTTTTGGCGTTTTCGGAAACCTACTCGATCACTAACTCGGGTTACAAATTGACGGATAAACAGTTCAATTGCTGTCAATTTGTAACCTGGGTTAGTGATCGAGTAAGTTTCCGAAAACGCCATTTGTTTACTACTATCTTAGCTCTATTTCGATTTCAACCGCAAGAGTGCGTATCGCTGGTCAGCAGAAGCCAATTCGTTTTGAGGAGTTTCGAGTGTTTCGACTTCGAGCTCCTGAGCTGTTCAAGTGCTTGTACGCAGCCGTATTTCAAGCTTTTGAGTTACTCAGGAGCACGAAACTTTTCAAAACAAATACGCTCAATTTCGATTTCCGCCACCAGAGTTCGTACCGCTGGTCAGCAGAGGAATGGAAGATAAGCGTTCTGTGCATTGACGTATATGTCAAAGGTTCTGTGGAATAACCTTAAATTTTCGTTTGTTGTTTGTTTATATTTACATTAACGCAGAATTCGACTGTATTATCTGTTGATTTGAAAATGCAAATTTTAATTTTTTGATTTGACTCTTTCAAAAATAATTCCTCCGAGAAAATGTCTGAGGAAAAACTATTGCATCATATACCTAGTGACCTACAAGAGTTAGCAAGGGTAGTGGTTAGAGGTTTTTATTCTATCGAAGATACTTTAATAATAGATATGCTCATTGCTAATCCTTGCATGAAAGAGGATGATATGTGCGAATTACTGAAATTCGATAAGAAAATGTTGAGAGCCCGTATAACAGTTTTAAAAAATGACAAATTTGTACAAGTCCGATTGCGAATGGAAACAGGTTTGGATGGTAAAGCGCAGAAGGTGAATTACTATTTCATAAATTACAAATCTTTCGTAAATGTCGTAAAATATAAACTTGACTTGATGAGGAAGCGTTTGGAAACAGAAGAAAGAGATGCTACTAGTAGAGCTAGCTTCAAATGTCCCAGCTGTTTGAAGACCTTCACTGACTTAGAAGCTGATCAATTATTTGATTTTATGACTGGTGAATTTCGTTGTACTTATTGTAGAGAGGTTGTGGAAGAGGATTCATCAGCATTTCCAAAAAAAGACTCAAGATTGCTATTAGCAAAGTTCAATGAGCAATTAGAATCGCTTTATAGACTATTACGTAAGGTTGAAGGTATAAAATTGGCTCCTGAGGTGTTAGAACCAGAACCAATAGACATCAGTACTATTAAAGGTCTTGAAAAAAAGAGTACTCATCCTACTGGAGATGCATGGTCTGGGGAGCAATCAAGACATTCAGGCTTTCTTGTTGAGGAAGCAAGGGTAGATATAACAATTGGTGAGGAATCTAATAATGCTGCAGCTGTGAGGAAAGAACAGCCAGTTTGGATGACCCAATCTACTGTTATTACCGATATAGATTCATCTGATACAAAGGCAGAGGATTCTGTTATTGGAAGTATAACAGATTCAACAATGAATTCTAAGAATGAGGATATAATGAGTGTCCTACTTGCGCATGAAAAACGACCTTCAGCAAATGCTGTTAATAGTCTCAAACCTGTGAAGAATGATTCAGATTCTAGTGAAGATGAAATTAATGAAGTTAAAGAAGAAGTGGATGATATTGAAACCATGGATAGTGATGATGAAGATGATGGAAATGTGCCCTCTGTTACAGTTGGCAATAAGTCATATAGCATAACTGATATCAATGACTCTATAATCGCTGAAATGACACAAGCAGAGAAAGAAATTTACGTACAAGTCTTTCAGGATTATTATTCTCATATGAGTTATTGATCTGTTGATTATTCTAGGATAACTGAGTTTTATTTATGTGAATGCAGGAGAATTAATGTGATTTTTTAAGTAAATAGTTTTCACATAACAATGAAGTTTGTAATTTTTTATTGAATTTCCTGTGTTATATAAACATTTTTTTAGTTTTAAAATTTTGAGATGTATTTACAGGGTTTATTGGAAAACAGAAAAAAGTGGATGATGAATAGAGCACCTTCAGATTGTTCTATATTAGGGCTGCCATACGTCCCGGTACGCCCGGACACGTCCCGGTTTGAAGCATTCCTAGCTTTCTATTTGCCTGAATAATTTCCGAAATCACTTCAGTTGGAAGTGAAGTGATTTTGACAAATAGAACATGCCTTTTTCGGATGACAATCAACAAAACGATAAGGTTTGAAATCAAGAGTACCATCACTACCATCGACGATAGTTCGGAAGGAAATTCTAAAAGTAATATGAATTATTCATTACTAGGAATGGAAACCGAGGATAATAATTCACTTTCTGTTATGTTTAGAAGTATTAATGTTGGTTCAGAAGATTTACCAGATATTACAAACGAAGAACTAAGAAAAGCTTTAAAAACAAATAAAAACGGTAAATCTCCGGCGAAGATAGAATAAACGCTGAAATGTTGAATTTTGGTGGACCGGATTGGAGGAGTGTATCAGAAACTCTTTGATAGATGTCTTCAAGAAGGCACAATTCCAGGAGGATGGCTCGAGGCCGAGGTCATATTATTATTCAAAAAACTCCACCAACATTGAGAACTATAGGCCAATAAGTTTGCTATCCCACCTATACAAACTTTTCACTAAGGTTATAACCACAGGCTAACATCTAAATTTGACTCATACAACGGTAGAACAGGCTGGTTTCCGTAAGGGTTTTTCCACTATTGACCATCTGCAGACAGTTAGAACACTCATCGAGAAATCTGTGGAATATAATAAGCCGATACATATGGCTTTCATCGATTTTCATAAAGCGTTTGATTCAATTGAAAATCTGTCATATATTGAAATCATGGATAATGCACGAATCGATTCCAGGTACACTGCGATAATAAGGATGTTGACTATTTTTCGGAATTCATTTTATTATATAGATAAACCCTATACAAACACGAAAATATTACCTTTTTCTTAAAAATATAGTATTTGCCAATAAAAAATACGTTGAAGAAAAGAGAATTAATTTTCCCGCGGAAACGGCACGTTATGATGATTACGTCAGTATACAATAGACATCATAGACTAACTAAATTTTTAGTTTGTCAGTTTGTCTATGGCAAACATAATTTGACTTCTGTCAAAGCGAACTGATTGTGCCTGATTCATTGTGAAAAAGTTGAATTCATACCTTCAAATGAAAAACTCGGTCTATAAATGCTGTGCAGTTCCAATGTGCAAAAGTACGTCAATCAGTACGCCACAAAAACTTTTCATCAATGTCCCCAAAAATGCACAAGTGAGGAAAAGTTCAATCTAAGCCTTCAAAATGAATAGGTCGGTCTGTAAATGCTGAATGAGGTGCTTCTTTTATTTGTAATAATAAATATGAGTTAAAACTCACTTACAAGACAATTTCATGTTTTTAAGCTCCGCTGCACAAAAATCCTTGTTTTCAGCAAAGAAACTTGCGACCATCAGGGAATCAATCTTCGTAGGTTACTACTATTACCCTTGATGTATCCTATCTCCATTATAGAGAAAATTGTAGATTATCGTTCTTGTAACGAACTAGGTATTCTGTTCTCTTTCATTTTCAACTTCGTAAGTTCGAATCATAGATATGATATATTATATATTTACTATGGTTCAAGTCACAGAACCGTGGGTTTCACAAAGCTTGATTGGCAATCAAATCGTTTATATTGAAGTAAGTCGATGGTTTATGTCAAAAATGAACTGAAAATTGCAGAGAATGATGACATTTCAATAATCGAGGTGATTGGAGTTTTGTGGAACCCGGTCTATGAATGTATTTTGTTGATCTGAGCACCGAATATTCGAATTGCAATGACAATACGGATAGTTTGACGTCACTATACAAGCTACCTCTGATTGGCGTTCGCAGTCACGTGATAGTTGATAATAAATAACATAATTTAAATCAGCTTTATTTAATTCAGAGAGAATAATAAGATCACTAAAATGGTTTTTTAGGATTGCAAAAACTCCCTTCTATGAGGAAAACCTCAATTTATATGAATTCGTAACATGAGTCAACATCCCTATTGAGAACATCTACAAGAACGCCTCACTACGTGTAAGAATCGACGATGCAACAAGAAAAACGAACATTAAAGTTAAACACGGAGTTCGACAGGGAGACACCATTTCCCCAAAATTGTTCACGTTGGCTCTAGAGGATGTGTTTGAAGCTTGAGTGGGAAACATGGGGATTAAGATCGATGGCGCATACCTCAGCAACCTTCGTTTGCTAATGACATATTGCTGATATCGGACGACATCAGAGAACTCGAGTTGATGCTTCAGAGGTTGAATGAGGAGGCGAAAAAATAGGTCTGAAAATGAACATGGAAAAGACCAAAATAATGAGCCTTGAAAACACCCAGATCTGTGTGGACAACATCAATATCGAAAATGAAATGAATATAATTACCTCGGTCATACTTTAACACTAGGAATAGAAAACAAATCTAGGGAAGTTTCAAGAAGAATAAAACTCTCTCTGGGCCGCATTTGGAAAATTATCTAATATACTGAGGAATAAGGACATCCCTATGCATCTCAGACGTCAGGTTTTCGACTCCTGCGTCTGCTTGTGACAACATATGGTATGGAAACAATTGCCCTCGCCCAACTAGATGCCAAGAGATTTAGAGTAATGGAAAGAGCAATGGAAAGATCCATGCTCGGTATTAGTTTGAGAGATAGAGTGAGAAATGATGAAATCCGGATAAGAACTAAGGTGAAGGATGTGATCGAGAAGATTGCAGAGCTGAAGTGGCAGTGGGCAGGCCATGTGGCAAGGGTGAAGGATGAGAGATGGACGCTGAGGGTGTTGAGATGGAGACCGAGAGAGACGAAACGAAGTGTAGGCAGACCTCCCTTGCGGTGGTCAGATGACATAAAGAGGGTAGCGGGCGTGAACTGGTATCAGAGGACACATGACAGAGAGCATTGGAGGGAGTGAGGAAAGTCCTATGTCCAGGAGTGGACGCAAGAGGGCTGAAGATGATGATGATGATGATGATGATTACCGTTATACATAAATGAGTCGTTAACAATATGAGGGAGATAACATCTTATTGTTTTCTTATACGGTGAATTACTGTTATTATTACTATTTTCCAAGAATTTTAACCGGTGAATAATGATTTTATAAGCTTGATTGAAAAAAACCTACAATGCTGTCCGAAACGTTTGATGAGAGAAGTTTCACACGTTGTTTTCGAAATAAGTTTCATCATTAAAATATTTGGACCCAATAGTTTCAACTATTTCATGTCCAAGCCTTGATTCTATAAGAAAAAATTCTGTTTCATAACACAGCGCTGCAAGAAGATTTCGTTACTCATCAATCATTCTTGTAACGAAGAATTACTAAGAACATTTTAGCACCTGTCGATTTTTAAATTCAAAAGTATTTGATATTTCTTACCCATCCACTTCAATTCTTCAAATCTTAATATTAGGATTTTATTACATCAAAGAAAAATAATTCAATTGTCTATTCAACGATGTGGATTTGAGTGAAATTAGTTGTAATTAGTTGTACCGTTTTTTTTTTATCAAAAATTAAGAAATAATTTACAATTCGTTATCAGAGAGTACTGCAATCAGATCATTATTCTTTTAACAGTGAATACTAAGGGAAATCCATGAATTCTTCATTCAAATGAATGTTTAAGGGTCAGGGAATAAATAAATAAATAAAAATAAATGAAAATGGATCGTGACAAATCAAATGAAATGAGTAGATAATCAAATAACCTTTGATTTAATGTCACAATCTATATATTCCTATTTAAAAATAAAAGTGAGGGACGTAGGGCATAGTGGACAAGAGATCTGCTTTTTAAGTAACAAATCTATGAATTCGTGAATTTCCCTCAATAAAAATAATCAGTGAAGAATAATGATCTGGTTTCACTACTCTCCAATCACGATGTGTAAATTTCCAGAATTGAAAATAATTAATAATATTGAGAGATCCGGAGATCGAGGGGGCCATCTTACTGGCCCGTGTGTACCAATCCATCTTGCGGAAAGTTATGATCTAGAAATGGCCTTACAAGTCCAGAGTTGTGGCTTGAAGCACCGTCTTGTTGGAGATAAACGGCACCCAAAGCGTCCTCGTTGTGCCCTCTCAAAAATTAAATGATGATTTTCACTAGACAAGGTTCTTGAATTATGACTATTAAGGATTCCAGCACTTGAAAAGAAGCATTCATCAGACCAGATAACAAGTTTCCCAAAGGTGTCATTGTACGGATTTGCTGTTAATACCATTGGCAAAAAACCAATCGGCGCTCGGCATCACCGTAATGTTGAAACTTATAAGGATGATACATATATTTTTTTTAATTCTTTGGGCATTGGATTTTGACACGCCAGTTGCTTCATCTATCTGGTTACATGACGATGATGGGGTTGCTACTTCATAACCCAATATATGCGCTTCTTTATCTCTCTCTTCTTTCGTGTATATTTAGGACGGGGCTTAGTAAATGATCCGTTTTCAATCAATTTTAATTTAAGGCGGGCAAATATTGCCATGAAAAGGTTGTCTTCTCTCTGGATATCTAATTTAAAAAAAAAACAATAAGATTAGAACGTAACCATAGCGCTCCTAAAGGTTACCTTTGAAAGTATAGTTCGATGCTTCTTGGCAATTTTCATTGCTTTGGATGAAACAAACAAGCATGTCATATTTTCGTAATTTTCGTAAGCAGCCATAATGAGAAAAACTTAAAACTGAATCATTAATATATAAATAACAAATAATAAAAACTGAGAGAACTGTAAATTTTCAAACCAACCGACAAAGCTTTCACATTTATTTTTTGTTTTTAATAAACAGTCATAGAGCCTGCTACTTAGTTATTGACATTGAATTACAAAATCTTGAATCTGAGCTTGGCTTTGAGAATAAATGCATAAAATAATTGTTTATGAATAGTTGAGATTGTGCTTAATAAGAATAAAAAATAAAATACAGGGTGTCCAATTAAAAAAAACATATGTTTGCTCAATACTCAAAAACGGAATAATTAATTGGAAAACTGACTACGCCACTGGATTCTACGGAATAAAATCTATAGGAATGCGTTTCAACCATTTCTCCAAGTACAAGCACAACTGAGATATGGGGGTTATTAAAAAGTGATACTTTTCATTTCCACCCTGTATAGCAAAAAACTAAGAGGGCTATGCAAAAACTGATTGCGCCATCTTCAGTTTCACAAAAAAGTAGCACACTGTCGCGAAAACCGCATCCCGCTAACGTTAAAAAAAACGGAAAATCCCGTAAAAGTGACCAAAATGGGATACCCTGGACATTGGAAGAAGTCCTGAAATTATATGATTGAACAGGATTTGGTAAGTATTAATAATTTTCAATTATTCATATTTTCGTGCATGAAGTAAAAAATTTGTGTTATGTATTTGATCAAAATTTTTCAATTCCTTCCTATATTAACATTCTCACCTGATACGTTTTTTTTTTTTTTTTATTTGTATTATTCCCTTACTTTCTATAGTGAATCATTGAATCAGCTTCTTCAGGTTTTTTCTCTCCAAATTATCTACAATAGCTCAATTTCAATACCTTTATATCGTCCAGCATGAATGGTAGTTATTCCGTTATTCATTTTACATTTCATGTCTCATTCATTGATTTTTTTTTGTTCGGTGTTTTTTCGTAGATTAACATTGTAAATCATTAAATCATATCTTATTCTCTGTGCGGTGCCTTACCGGCCGAAACTGAGGCCTAGTGGCCCATTGTTCACCCGCATCATTCTACAGAGACTCAGCTCCTCAGACACGAAGACAGAAATGTCGCGAGCCTGCCAGGAGTGGTCCCTCTCACCATAGGAATAGAAGGTGTTGGATTTCCTAGGTGTGTTGACCTTAACTCAGTAAGGTTTTCACAGTTGAACAAAATATGCTCAACCGTTTTCAGTACTCCTGCACCACCGGCATAGGGAGCAGCTCGTCAATCCCATTCTCTTCAAATGCTTGTTAAACAGGTGACCAGTCAATGCACCAGTCACCAGACCGAGTTGTTTCCTCTCCAGCAGCAGAAGCCTATTGACCTCAGATCGCGAGGACGGTCTCTCAATGAGAATCCTCGACCACCTCAGGCCCACCCCTGCGCTCCATTCCGAGGAAAATTCCCTGTTCAGCCAGTTCCTGAAGAAACTTCTGACAGATGTGCGACAGATTGGCAGCGAAGGCTCCGGACCAACAAATGCTAATCCGGCTTCCCGCCTAGCCAGTTCATCTGCCTTGACGTTACCAGGTATATCCGCATGAGCCGGACACCAGATCACTTTCAAAAAGTTATCAGAGCCCAGCCTACGCAGAGCTTTCCTGCATTCTTCTACCAAAAGAGAATCAACTCTAACATCAGATAGAGATTTCAGAGTTCCCCGGCTGTCGCAACATATATAAATGTGCTGGCCAGAGTATCCCCTGCGAATGTTTTCCAGTGCGCATGCAAGAACCGCAAATAGCTCAGCCTGCACAATGGAACAGTCCTTCCCCAGAGGGATAGCCTGATTGAAGTGAGGACCCGCGATTCCGGCCCCAGACCCTGTTGCTGTGACAGAGCCATCAGTGAACCAGGTGGGACCTTCTGGACTAAGAAGCCCGTTTGATGAAGACCATAGGTCTCTGTCGGGAACAATTACCCTGTAGGGTTCGTCGAAGCAGAACCTAGTGCCCGCGCGGTCACCTCTCTGGAGAAGGGGAGCGTGAGCATCCTTAACCATTTTGAGGGCCCTCGCGTGCCCAGTGAAGAGTCCTCCATCGCGCCATTGTCCCCGTTTCCAGATTCCTAGAGCTGTCTTCATAGCCACCTCCTTCACAACTAGGTGCAAAGGAGGGAGACCCAGCAGACATTCCATCGCTGCTGTAGGGGTAGACCTCAGAGCGCCTGTAATACTTAAACAAGCTTTCCTCTGGCATTTAGTCATAATGTTCTGGTTGACGGCCCTCTCCATAGAAGGCACCACACCACAGAGGCATAGGTCAGGATAGGCCTCACCACGGCAGTATACAACCAGTTGCATAAAGTGCGGTTTGAAGCCCCATTCCATTCCCAGCACTTCCGAGTAGACCAGAATATTACATTGGCTTTATTCGTTTGAGTCTCAACGTGTTTGTTCCACAAAAGTTTGCGGTCCAATATCACCCCGAGATAACGAACTTGTTCGGATAGAGTGAGCCCAACTCAAAACAGACTGGGAAGTCGTAAGTTGCTAGGCACCCTCTTTCTAGTAAAGAGAACCATCTCTGTCTTACTAGGATTACCGAGAGCTCGTTTTTCAAGCACCATCGTTCGACCCGTCGCAGAGCATTCTGCATCAGATCCCCAATGACACTGATCACCTTACCCCTGATTAATTAACAAGGTCGTCCGCATAGGCCACCACAACGAACCCAGCCTTCCTCAACTCCACCAGGAGCTCATCCAGGACGAGATTCCACAGTATCGGAGACAGAACACCGCCCTGCGGACATACCCTTCCTGGCGAGCCCCCTATGGTCGAGCCGCCAGCCGAGCCACGATGCTACGTGAACCAAGCAGAGACCCGTCCACCGACAAAGAGTAGGCGGAACACCATGTCTGGCCAACGCAGATTGCATCACACCAAACGCAGTGTTATTGAAGGCACCTTCTATATCAAGAAATACAGCTAGGGTGTACTCCTTGTTATGTATTCCGTCCTCAATACAGTTAACCACTGAGTGAAGAGCAGAATCTACTGATTTGCCAGCTGATACGCATGCTGGGAGGGGTGCAGTGGTATTGCCACTAAAGCATCGTCCTGATATATCTTTCCACCAACTCTCCAGTGTCTTGACTAAGAACGAGGAGAGGCTAATTGGTCGAAAGTCATTCGCTTTTGTATGCGATGGTTTTCCAGGCTTGGGTATGAAAATTACCTTCACCTTTCTCCAGGACAATGGGAATGTGACCTAGAGCCAGACTCGCACGGAGAACGTGAAGCAGTGGGGAGGCCAGCACTTCCAACCCCTGGATAGCAGAGCCGGAACAATGCCATCCTCACCAGCTGCTTTATAAGACTCGAAACCGTTGATCGCCCAACGAAGTCGAGAATGTGTGACTACACGTGCAGCCAGCTTCCAGTCCTCGTATGAGGCCCGTCGATGTCATACACCCTGTGTGTCTACATTCTCAGAGAAGCCAGGAAAATGCGTCTCTAGAGATGTCTTAAGCTTTCCTCTGAGCCCGTCTTTTGCCCACTAGGAAGATTTAAGTAGTCAATCCTCGGAGGGCCCCTGGCAGAGAGGACCCGCCTGAGCCTGTTAGCTTCAGGCGCACCCTCAATATCACTACAGAAGCGCCTCCAAGATTCTCGCTTAGACTTTCTTATAAGTCCTTTGTACACTCTCAGTGCCGACTTATAGTCGTCCCAGTCACTTGCAAGGCCGGATCTCATTGCCTTGTTAAAGAGATGCCTGCTGGTGCGTCTGGCATCATTAATTTCAGGAGTCCACCATTTCGTTTGACCCTTCGGTCTACGAACCTGGGGACTGCAATGCTATGATAGGCTGAGATTATGGCCTCCTGAAGCTTTTCAGCTGCAGTGTCCAATTCTCTCGAAGTCCTAGGTTGGGATGCACCTGTCCCAGGTTTTCAGAGAGGAATGCCAGATATCTGGACCAGTCTGTTTTCTGGGGTTCCTGAAAGTTACCGGATCCCTTGTCGGGCTGCTTCCACTGATGGTGAAGCAGATATGCCGGTGATCAGACAGTGAGATCACCTCCGTGGCTACACGCCAATCCATTATGCAATCAGCGATGGAGCTGCTGCACATAGTGACGTCAAGAACCTCCTTTCTACTTGACGTGATAAAGGTAGGCTCGTCACCCTTATTGAGAAGAGTGTAAACTGGTTGAAAAACAGAAAATCAGCTAGAGCCTCACCCCTGGGGTTCACATCAGTGCTGCCCCACAGAATGTGATGCGCATTCGCATCACATCCAATGAGCAGGGGCCAGCCTTTCTGCTCACAGAATGTCACCAGCTCCACCATCTCCTTCGATGGTGGTGGATCCGGAGAGTCGTATGGAAGGTATGCCGAGCATACCACCAAGTTTTCCAGCGGTCCCCTGAAATCAGTAACCGGGCCGCTACTAGATCCCTGAAACAGAAATTGTTAATAATTGAGCCCCCAAGTCAGAAGAAGCGAGTATGCACGCCCTCGGATTTGTGTCCTTGGGCGAACAGAAGAACCTACTTCCACTGAAGGAGAGACCCCTCACCTCGCACCTCTAACCCAGGGCTCCTGAATCAGGTTTATGAATGTCTGCACCTTCGCCAGCTGCAACCGAAGAATATCGGTTGCCGCAATGCAATGGTGCAAGTTTATTTGCGTTACAAACGTGTTGGCCGCCATGAGGAGAGATGAATCCTCAGTCGGCCAACTGGACCGTTGCACCCGCAGATCCTGGAGGATCAGCAGATCCCGGAGGATCAGCAGATCCCCGCAAGATCAACGGGTGTGTCCGATGGTGCAGAGCTCTGAACAGGTCCCCCCGGCACGAGCCGACAGGAGCGTCAACAGAGTCCACATCCATCGGACTGCCCGACTCCAACGTCGGGTTGGAGGGTTCCTCTCCATGATCCGAGTGCCCTCCACCTCCTCACGGGTCCCCTCACTTGGAGCAGCCCTCGTGTTCGAGGAGGTCGTGGCACACGTGTTACGGCTTGGACCATGGATGAGCCTGAAGGTACCCATCCTCATTCCAATGCCGACTTGGAATTTGACATTCCTCAAGACTTCCAGAGATGCCTTGTCCACCCCCAGAATGATTTGCACCATATCAGGCCATCACTCCGGTTGTAGACTCACCAGCCCCTAGTCTTAAGAGCCGGAGTCGACATCTCTATCTGTCTGAGAATCAGTCCCGTTGGCGATGAGCTTTGAGCAACCCTTCACCATCAGACTGACTCTCGTTAAATCATATTATTCTTAGGTTTTTCGCTTCAATTATTATTCAGGAAGTCATTTTCATATTACTTTTTGTCATATTTTAAATTCTACACACCGAATATTGTTTCGAAATAATTGACACTCATCAATGTTCTTACCTCCGAACCATTTATTTTTCCCATATTTTTTCACTACACTCTAAAGAACATTTGATCAAGCACTAGAAACCTAATGAGTACTCATACATTTATGTAGATTCGTTGATTAATTTGTTGTCAAAAAAATCAATATTCAATAGCTCATTTCTGTAAATTGATTTAAATCGTTTCGCATGAGTGAAAGAATTTCATTGACTCATCTACTTTTTTTTCAAAATTTGCTCGTCTAATATATTTAGATTTTATACGGTACTAGCGACCCGCCCGGCTTCGCACGGGTGCCTCGTACGCGCTATTTATTAGACCAAGCAATAGAGCTATCGAAAGGTCGATTTCGTGACAAAAAATACTACCTGAAATCTGACTGTGCAGTCATGCAATAGGTAGTTTCTACATTTTTTTCATGATAAATTCCACTCCTGAATCGTCTTAGGTTTTTTGAGAAGCGAAAAATAGCCAAAAAATCCAAAATTTTGCTTTTTCGCTTAAAAACGTGAAGTATTGATCTGATCGAAAAGCTGTTAAGGCACTTTTTTAGAGAATTCAAAAACAAAAAATGAGAGGTGACATGTCTCAAGCGGATAATTATTTTCCGAGAAAAGTTCAAAAAACTGGAAAAAAACATCAATTTTCGAAAATTTATAACTTGGTTCAATTTCTGAGATGAAGTGTAGTTGCTCTGAATTTAAAGTAGTTATTAAACTATACTTTATTGGCGCACAATTACAAAGCTGTCGGATAAATAGTTTTTGCACAATCGCAGTTTTCCGAATTCGACGTACTTTTTTCAAGAAGGTCGTGATACTCGGCTACTTGTCGGATTTGAATTTTACAAAAAGCATTTTAGAGAAGAAATAACATTCTTCAAATCGTTTATTATCTCGATACCGACCGATAATGTTTAGTGGGTGAAAAGCGGCTTCAAAACAGGAGCAAAATGGCTCGAATGCATCAAACTAGTCGCGGAGTGGGAGTCGCCCCTCGAGTCGCCCGCTATGCGACGCGCGAAAGAACAAGGCATTCGAGCCTTTTTGCTCCTGTTTGACCCGTTTTTCACCCACTAAACATTATCGGTCGGTATCGAGATAATAAACGATTTGAAGAATGTTATTTCTTCTCTAAAATCCTTTTTGTAAAATTCAAATCCGACAAGTAGCCGAGTATCACGACCTTCTTGAAAAAAGTACGTCGAATTCGGAAAACTGCGATTGTGCAAAACTATTTATCCGACAGCTTTGTAATTGTGCACCAATAAAGTATATGTTAATAACTACTTAAATTCAGAGCAACTACGCTTCATCTCAGAAATTGACCAGTTATAAATTTCGAAAAATTGATGTTTTTTTCCAGTTTTTTGAACTTTTCTCGGAAAATAATTATCCGCTTAAGACATGTCAGCTCTCATTTTTTTTTGTGTTTTTTTTTTGATCTCTACAAAAGTGCCTTGACAGCTTTTCGATCAGATCAATACTCACGTTTTATAAGCGAAAAAGCAAATTTTGGATTTTTTTGGCTATTTTTCGCTTCTCAAAAAAAACCTAAGACGATTCAGGAGTGGAATTTTATCATGAAAAACATGTAGAAACTACCTATTGCATGACTGCACAGTCAGATTTCAGGTAGTATTTTTGTCACGTAAAAAACCTCTATTGCTTGGCCTATATAGGCACGCCTTGCCGCACCGGGCGGCCAGCCGGTACCGGCCGCAAACGCTACGTCCCGCAATTTTTAAATCTGTAATATCTTCGAAAATATTCACTAAATCATACGATGTAAAGTGCCATATAGATCTATATTAAATGAACAATGTCTTCAAGGTATTTTATTGGTTGAGGATTAATCCTGTATTGGTTAAAATCGCTTCGAAAATTAGCCATTATTTGTCCGTAAAAAGTAAATGACAAAAAAAAGTTATTGTGGGTTATCCATAAGAGATAGACATATACCATCACGGACTTTTCTGTAGACCTTGACCTTTTCAATGTGTACAATACTTAGTACATTAGTTTGATAAAACTCGTAGGGTTCAGCCTGCGTTTGCAATGTAAGCGGAAAAAATGAAATTATTTACGACATCACATTAAAAATCTCAAAAATAACAGTACTTCTCCACTATTTAATGGATGTTATTATAATATAAACCTTCCTCTTAAATCACTCTATCTAATAAAAAAACGCATCAAAATCCGTTGCCTAGTTTCAAAGATTTAAGCATACGAAGGGACATAGGGACAGAAAAAAGCGACTTTGTTTTTATACTATGTAGTGATAGTGAT
>CM024247.1:33583907-33652342 GCA_013421045.1 Propylea japonica
TTTTTCTCCTATGCCTTTTATACATAGAAATGATTTAGATAACGGGAGTCCCAGTGAAGCAACACACTTTCTTGTGATTATATTAGTTGGAAACCACTATCTAAAAGAACTTTACAGTTTTATAGTTCCCCAGGCATCGAGGATTTCTACTTGAGCTGTAGTGAGAAGAACGTTGGAGGACGCAGTGGTAGTGAAACTCTGAGCTGAGTTACATGAATTGATATGAGAAGAAGAGGGAGAGGTTTGTTTTTCACTTTCATCGGAATCGATATGAGCAATCAAAGAATGGTGTTTCCTAGAGCAAGTGCGACAACTGATTTATAGCACATTTCGAAATGTCATGTGCTGAATGCAAAACAATAACACACCAATTGTTACTTTGGGCAATTTTCAATCTTTCAGTTGGAGTTTTGGACAGAAATGAATCGCATTTGTAAATAGTATGCGTGGTGAGTTGCAAAAATTACCTTTTATTTTGAAAAGAATATTATTAGCTTGAGTCAGAAAAGTGGAGGTGATTTACTCGAGGAAGGTTTTTGCTGTTTGATTTGAGTTTCAGGAAGTGGACTGTATTTGGGTTAATGGAGGTAGAGAGAGCTGCAGATTCTAAAGCGGTGCACTGATTTAGAAGGAAATTGTTAAATTTCTGAACGATGGAATATCTGACGAGCATTTCTGCAATTCAGAGCGTTTAATTATAGCGTTATCTAGTTTCTGAATAATGATATGAAAAAGTAACAAATCCCATTGATCAACAGGCAAACCTAAGTTTTTCAAAGAGGACAAATTTTCAGAAAATGTATCGAGTAGGTTCCTCAAACCTTCAACCGACTCATTAGTCAACTTTGATATGTTCGTGATATCTTGCCAATATGAATTCGCCAAAAGACGTTTTTTTGATAACGTTTAGTCAAGGTGTCGAAAGCAATATGGTAATTTGTGTGCTGTTAATGGAAAACCTTTCAATAATGACAAAGCTTGAGATTTTAAGGAACTTAAAAGATATTGGAATTTTTCAATGTCCGACAAATTAGCATTATTGTGAATCAAACTAGTGAATATGTCATGAAAGGTTGTCCAATCTTTATGATTTCCGTTGAATGATGGCAAAAAAATCTTCGGAAGTTTGACAGTAGGTGTAGCTTTCAAGGATTTGACCGAAACATCACCACTGATTGTGGGGAATAAATTATTATAAATGGTTTTTATGGTGAAATATGTATCATTGAATGCTGACTTTATCTATTTTTTTCTGTTGAACTGTTGAAATAATTGAGTTGTAAGTGTTATGAAATTTTCCATGAATATCCTCCAACTCTTCATATCGAAGTCGGAATCTAACATGACGACTTGCATCATCGACCGCTGCTGTCGCTAAAGAAAGAATTTCCTCAACATCGTCGATTTGTAATTGTCGAATAGCATATTTTTGTTTCAATTTATTAGCACTCATAATGAACAAGCTGAGTGTAAATAAATAATTAATAAGAAATCAAATTATAATGCAAAACTCAATATGTGAATCGATTTATCGATAGTGAAAAAATGAGAGTGAGATAATGAACTGAATAATTTCGAAACAATCGTCGAAGCAACGGAAATTAAAGAAAATTTGGCTCGAATAGGACAATGTTACGAAAGCTCAAAAATTTAGAAAAATAATGAAAAAGAATTTGAGAAAAAGAATACACAAAAGATACGTTGGAAGCACTCGACCTACCTTTGTTGAATGAACGCCAGAGTTGGAGATCTATTGTCTTGGAAAAACTTGAAGAAAAATATCCAAAATATCCAAAAATTTCGTGGTTTCGATTGAAACAATTCACGGCGTAGCGCAGTTTTCGGAACGAGAATTCGAACTGATCTCGCCCATATGTCCCCATATGCAGTCCGAGATTTCCCAACGTATTTTATTACAATCAAATGAAATGAATGAATGAACGGAATGAATGTGAAATTAATTAAAGAAATCGACGCGTTGATCAACGATTGTTTCGAAACAAAATAAATAATTATTAACTGAATTTAGAATAAAGCTAAAACAAACAAATAATGGAGTTTGCATTAACACACCTCACACTTACTAAATGAAAAATAAAATAGTATATGATTAGTAAGAGGTCGACAATACAGCAATGATAATGGAGCCCAACCAGCAGAGAATTTTGCACCACGGTCGTTAGAGTCTCTAAGTGGCTATAGGGGCTAAGGCGTGCGAAGTACCTACGAAGCTAGAGGTCGGGGTTCGAATCCTGGTGCAGGTATAGATGTTTGTGTATTTTCTAGTTTATCTTACAATAAAAATTGTCCTGATAAAGTATGATAAGTATGGGAATGAGTGCTAAGTGTTGAAATTTTCAATAGGGGCGTTCGGCATTGACCTCCGCGAGCGGACGGATTTTTTATCACGTGACCACAGATCGTACAGATTAATCTGAAATATCTGGAAATAAACGAACGGTACAGAGCATCTGCCACAGAACGTACTGCTCTGTTCTACTTTTATAGATTATGAGATTTCAAAGATCACTATTTTGGGAAATATGCTCATCTTTTAACGATACTTTCACCCTTTTAGTAGCTCTTCCATAAAATCTCAATTAAATAATTATGTGCAAAGGCACTGAATGCAAAAGAAACGAGTAATGCAATATCCCTGGTCGTTCAATACGGCGCGATAGTTGTACCGAAATCCTGATCAATTAATTGATTGATTACACGAAAAAGAAACGGGAAAGCAATATCTCCTCCTGCCCATTTATAACTACGATAACTATATTGAAAAATTTTAATGAATTAATGAGTTTTTAATGAATAAATGAAAACAGAAGAATAAAATGTTAGAAATTTTCAATCTATCGGTTGTCGGATCAGGAAACTCAACATAAAAAAAAAAAAAATATAAAAAACATAAAACTCTATGGATAAAATCGCTTTGCTCCGTCGAAATAGACCGAGCGAAAAGATCGACGTCCGATTGCTCAGATTTTTATGACGAACGGTACAGATTTGTATTCCCCTCAATCCGGATGTAATAAACGACGGTTTAGATCGATCCGACACGTCCGATGTCGATGCCGAACGCCCCTAATGTCTACATGGCCTAAGATGCCAAGGACATGGGTAAAAGAAAGATGAATGAATGAAGAGTCTCTAACTAATCAAATCAAGTACTTTCGCAACTTCGAAAATTACGTTTTCCAAAAATAAATCTGGAATGAATCGCTAGAAAGTTATCTTGAAGGCTGAAATAGATTTCCGGATCGATCCTACTTTTTATTCATTTTTTTTTGTTAGCAATTTCATTTTTTCTAGGTATTTTTATTGGCGAGTGTTATGGGCGGGTGTTATTATAACACTCGCTTTTCGGTCATAGATATGTTACGGTGTGTGTATAGCTACTATTACACATAGAAATTAGTTTAATAATTGACATATTACTCTATAGGAGTGGATAAAGTTTATTGAAATGACACTCAACGGACTGACCGGTAATTCAGAAATAAAAATTAAAGTCGCAATGAAAGGAAAAAAGAAAAAATCTTGAAATAAACTGAAAATTACTGAAGCTGTTTCAACAATTAGGAATAATCGGAAAAATAATTTAAGCACCAGGCACGAAACGAGATTTTAAGATAAAAGAAAAAGTGACAAAACAAAAATTCTCTCCCTTTTGCTTAGTCCGAATATTCTGCTCGGCGTGCAATTCTTGCTCTCAGCTGGTCTTTTATTGAGCTCTCTTCGCTCACTTCACTCTGCATCGTGATCTTTTATTATCAGAGCGAGCAAGAAGATCAGATATATTCGCTCCCGCTCAAAGCGAGAGCTCTTCCAAATGTCATAGGTTACGAGCAGTTCTGACAGCTGGACGTGACTGGAGGACCAACATTAACCTGAAATGAACTGATTATTGTAATATGAGAGCGATTTATCGAGAAATTTTGTGGTTTTCAGCACTTTGAACATTTATTCATATTAAATTAGACTAATGGATATAATTTCACCTTAATTCTTTTCAAATGCAGATCAAATATTCAAAATATCAGTTAAATATGCCATCCTTTGTATTCTAGTGGACTGTGACAGCAAGGAAGGAAACTAAATATTCTACAATTTTATTTTCTTCAGGTGAATTAAAATATGGAATTCAAATACAACAATGAATAATATCACTGATACGATTTTATGCAGTAGTTTTTGTATTTTCATTTCAATACTGTATAATTGTTTAGATGAACTCGACATTTCATGTGAAAGTGAGAAAATATTAGACTGTTATTGGATTTGAAAAGGAAACATTTCTTTAAGGCTCTTATGGAGACTTAGAGCTATGAAAAATAAAATATGACAATTTTAATGAAAGGAATTAGGAATGAGACATCGGATGAAGCAAGTACTTGCAAGTAGGTACCTACGTTCATGTTTTATATTGAATAAATTGGATCACATCAACGAAGAATATAACTGACACGAATTTATGCAGAAGTTTTGGTACTTTCATTTCAATACTTTATAATTGTGAAGTTCAATTCGACTTATTCATATTGAACGTGAGAAAACGATTGTTATTGGTTTGGAACGTTGAATATTTAATGTATGTAAAGTTTGTAACAACATCGCCAACTATTCGGAAATATTCCGTTTTCAAGTCTCATTAAGACTTGGAGTCCTAAAATTGAAAGCATTACAGTAAGTACCTTAGACCTTTGTCTAAGGTAAGTACCTAATTTCAAGTACTTGCTTTATCCGATGTCTTCATTCCTGATTTCTCTTCATTACATTTTTCATGTTTTATACTTTAGAACTCAAAGTATTCATAACGAGCGTCGATAAGGATGATTTTCTTTTCATATCTAATAACAGTCTATTATTTACTCACTTTCAACATAAATAAGTCGTGTTCATCTAACATTTATACAGTACTGAAATGAAAATACCAAAACTACAGCATAAATTCGTATCAGTGATATTCTTCATCGTTGTAATTAAATTCCATATTTCAATTCATTTTAAGAAACTAAAATCTGTAAGTTTTTAGTTCCTTCTTTAGTGTCACAGCCCACTATAACACGGAAATATTGCATATTTAACAGATATTTTGATCTGCTTTTTAAGAGAATTAAGGTGAAATATTTATAAGTATAATTTAATGAATAATAAGTTCCAAGTATCGAAAAACCACAAAATTCCTCAATTAATCGCACTCAGATTGCAATAATCAGTTCATTGTAGGTTAATGTTGGTCCTCCAATCTCGCCTGGACCATAGACAACTGTCAGAACTGCACGTAGCCCATTTTATTGTAACCTAAAAGTTAGTTAGGACAGTTTAGGTTAGTTATTTATGTTCTGGATGTTTTAACGAAAGATGAAACTAATTTTGTTGTTACAATATGTGGTATCGCGAAAGCAGAGACACCGTTTCAGAGCGAAAGACTGCAAATAATAATTTTGAGGTTATGAATTCGTTTGACTTGACAAGCCTTTGCGCCTGAGCGTTCTTTTTATTATTCACTCTACAACAAATGTCATGACGTCACAGATAATCTTGCTCGCTCCGCAGATCATATTTTCAGACTAAGCATTTAAGGAGGCTAACCTAATGAGGCCGAAACCGGTCTGCCTCTTTCCTCATTGACAACATCTTGAATAATCATCCCAGTCCGCATGAAGAAGGTTCTGTGGACCTATAAATTGAAGATTGTATTCACTTCGATGATTACTGTATTATATTATGTATACCATTTTCAATTTATCTATGTTTCAAAAAACACGAAACGAGATCTGAGCACAGTTAATTCTGATGCGGTTTTATTCGTCTACTTATTTATACCTTCACGGGGGGAACGGAAAAGGAAATTTTCTACGACGATTTTGATCTTTAAAATTCAACTTACTAACGAAGAATAGAGACACACTAACACTTTACCTGTATTGCATATGTTTCTTATGCCCGTTGCAGCGGTAGAAAACGCTATTGAATCTCAGCTCACTTTTTCATTGTTTTGATTCAAGAAGGATTTCTTTACTCGATTATTGTATTATTGATGAATAAAATCAACAAAACAATAGGAATTTTGATTATCTTAATTATTGACCAAACTAAGTTAATCACGAAATACTGAAAATGTTTATTATTGAGTGATTTTCACTCCAGAGAAACACGAAAACCAATTTGAGAATACAAATTCTTATAATTTCGGATCATCGAATGAACTGAATATATTGCGAAATACAGGGCGAGGCTTTGACATGATGTACATATATTTTAACCATAGATTCTTGGGGTCAAAAGAAACATTTTTTTCATTTACCAATTTTTCCAATTCGGCCTAGATTAAAAATATTTATTGAGTTATTGAAAATTTTCATAAGCTATGCCACCTCTGGAAACCGGAACACTGCAGTTTTTCTGAACATAAGATATACAAATATACCATTCAAATCCTCCCATGGGCCCGTCCCTGAAAGTAGTGACGGACAAGAGTTGAAAAGTAAGAAACAAATGGTGGAGGAGCTCAATAGATAACGAAGTAGGTTTACAACTGGCAGGAAATATAAAGGAGTTAACAGAGGAGGAGAAGGGCGGACATTTCTGTGCAAATACATCTTTTCTTTTTTCAACTTGTGCAAATTAAGTGAAAGCTATAATTTCCGAATTAAAAGGTGGTGGTCCTCCTGGTCACGATCAGGAAAAACATTCGTGAGGAAATAATAGAGCCGTTAATGTTACTAGCGAACCTTTGTTTTGAGACTGCCGAATTTCCAGACATCCTCAAAATAGGTGCCATCAAACTGATGTTTAAAACAGCAGACAAAACTAACGTTTCAAACTATAGACCAATTTGTTTAATTTCCAACGTAGCTTAAACACTAGAAAAGTTAAGTAGGGGAGGCCGGGGCCACAATTAACAAAAATTGCATATTCATTTGTAATTCCGAAATAATTCAACTTTCAGACCTGGTTTTTGCGTCAATTGATACTTCAAATGTTCAGGCATCATGTTAATAACATAAATAAAAGATTGAATTAATGATGTCTTAAAGAGACATTTTAATGACGAGAAAAGCGTTCGTTAATTCTTACCCCGTGGTTGGGGCTAAAACTAACAGCTCTGGGGCATTTATTAACAAAATGTTATTCAAAATAATATGAAAGAAAACGAACATGAAAATGAAATAATACTTTATTATCAAACTATAACTATAAAATAGCTAAGTATTATAGACTATATTAAAATTCCAGCATGGGCCCATTCTTTACAAGAGATATATACATTGTATTTAATCACCACCTGATAAATCATCCTCATACCACATATACCACAAACAATGCAAAAACATTCATCTGCTTCATCAGAATCATTGCTTTCGTTTAATATTCTTTTTTTTTACCTTTTCTATTTTCTCGTCTTTCTTTCACTTTCCTTAACCTCTTCTTTTTTCTTTCTTATTCTCTTTGTTATGGTTTCTTTCCTCCATTTTACTCTTTTCAGTTCTCTAACGTGTTGTTTTTCTTTCAACGCTTTTTTTCGGTATATCGGAGAAAATGGTAGATTTTTTCTCTATATTTTCTATTTCTTTCTACCACTTCCATAGCAGCCAACTCGTAGACTTCTAAGGATTTGGTTCCTCGAGTAGTTTTTCGTTTTTACGATCTCATTCTGTAATAAAATGGAACGAAAAAAATATTTCTATCTGATTATCATACCCAGTCCATAAACTTGTTAATACTGGTCCTCAATTTTGGTTTTGGTTTTAACACGTTAATTCTAACCCCGGTGATTTGTTAAGTTTAGCCCCAAAGGAATATTTTTATTTCAAATAACATAAGAAAATATTTGTAGAAAAGTTAGTCAATTGGACTACACAGCCTTATTCAGTATGAAATAGGCTTCCAGAAAGATGAAAAGCATAATAAAAACGCCGTCTATTTCGAGTAAAAATCAAATAATTTTAAGGTTGAAAATGTTCGTTACCTGCGTAATAAATTGATACGGTACACATGTGTCTTGTAGGACGCGTGGAGCACAATTTGGTAATACCGAGTCATGTGGCGTGATCTAGATGGCGTTTTGAACCACGTGCTTTAGGTTGAACTTGTATAGTTTTCGAAAAATTCGCTTGTTAATACTTACCCCTGTTAATTGTAGCCCCGGTCTCCCCTATTGTAATTTTCTTGGAAAAGAATAAATTTTATCTACAAAACAATTCCGATTCAGGAAAGGTAAATCTACAGAGGACGCAATTAGAAAGCTGATAAAAAAATATATGATGGTTGGACGGGAGCAGAGTGGGTCTAGCTGTTTTCTTTTCAAAGACCTTACAAAGGCTTCCGACATTGTCTCACATCGTAAGCTTCTTCGGAAAATATAGTCGAATGGATTTAGGGGTAAAACATAAAAATTGATGAAAAGTTATTTGTCACACAGAACACAACGGGTTAGAATAGGAGATTATGTAAGCCAGGCAAATTCTGTCCAATATGGAGTACCCCAAGAAACGGTATTAAGGCCCGGTTGTACAGTGCCAGCTCAAATTGAAACTCAACCACAGAACATTAATTTACTCAACTCAACTCAACTGAGCTAGGCTCAAGATCGAACCAGGTTCGGATACGTCATACCGTTGTACAGGTTATGTTTGAGCCGAGCTCAACTGAACTTCCCCTCATTACAATTAGTGTTGGGAATAATCGAGTACTTTCAATAACCGAGTACTCGATGCTCGAGCGATCCAAATAATCGAGCGATAATCGAGCGGTTTTTCGCTTGATACCCACCGAGCGATATTTCGGCTGATCCCCACCCTCGGTTATATTCGTAATCGGCCGAGTTGCAAGCGAATAAGCGATCATGCATTGCTAAGCGCTCACCCAGGGTTGCCGATTGGTACATAATTATCAGATTTTAACATAATTTTGATCCATTCTGATACATTTTTCATTTTTTAACATAATTGATAATTTTAACATAATTTTCACAAATGAAATTTTTCAACGTTTTTACATTGAAATGAAAAAATATCATATTGAAACGCAACAAATTCTTTTTATATGTTGTTGTTTATTCATATTCATAAAATATTTTTCCTGATTTTTATTATTTTTCTAGTTTTACTTATACTTGTTTGAGTATTTACAAGACAATAAAAATTTTTTTTTACTCCTTCATTAATCTAGTTCTCATTATAAGGCATTATAAGCCAATTAAAATTTTAACATAATTTCTAATGAAATCTGATAATTTTGACAACGTGGTCACATAATTTCTCGCTAAGCCAGCGGCAACACTGCGCTCACCGCTCATTCAGCGCTGTACGGCCTCTACATTCATTGCGTTGTGACTTGCGATTTTGTTTACATACAATATCTTCTGTCCTCGAAATTGAAGCTCGCGTCACGGGATCGCGTCATGGGATCAAAACAGAAGTCCGCTGTATGGAATTATTTCCATAAGAATAATGATAAAAATTTGCGACTTGCAATATTTGTAGAAAAGTTTTATCCTATACTCGGCAACCTCACATTCCCCAGTCATCACCCATTCACCAACTAATTTCTGCCTAATAAGAACTATCGGATGAGAATTCACCCAAAGATCGCGATTATCTATGGTTAATGCCGGGCGAAAACACCGAATATCGGGCTTGTACTCAACCATTCAAATAACCGACACAGTCCGATTATCAAGATATCACTCGTCGCTCGAGAAATCGGATTGAATAACACATGACTCATATCGATTTCGAGCGACGAGCGGTTTTTTTGATAATCGAGTAGTGTCGATTATTTGAATAATCGAGTACTCGAGTGATTTTCTACTCGAGTGGTCCCAACACTAATTACAATTCTTCAGAAAATGGCAACGTCGCTTCCTTTGAGACATGCGTTTTAGATACGAATTGCGACAAATTTTGGACAAAAGGAAATAAGAGTAAGAAAAACAAGAATAATAAACATTCTTCTATGACAAAAGAGCAAAGTTTCATAAACTATATCGTTAAAATGTTTATTAAATGATTCGGGAATCATGTCGCTCGTAAAGCGTAGTGCTAATTTCACGTGTTACGAAAAGAATATTTTTATTGATGTAGTAAAAAAATACAGCAGTACTGTAATAAAAAATAAAAAACAGACAATAATATAAACAAGATTGAGTTTTATTCAACACCTCAAAATGATTGATTTTCTCCCTATATTTCTTCGGCTTTCTTCTCGAATTCATTGCAAAATTCACTGCTGCCACAAAATCATCGGTCAATTCAGCAAGATTATGGCCGACTTGAAAATCCATGTCTATCAATTTGATGTACAATAGTTATTTAATCAACTAGGTTATTAAAGACAGCGACTAATGGTCAAGATATTTTAATGCGTGAGCGAAGCGAACGCGTTGATAGTTCGAGACCATTAGTCGCTCGATTAATAACCGAGTTGATAACAAGATTTTTTCGACGATTTCAATATGAATTGTGTATAAATTCTTGATTGAAATACATTCTCATTTTGCACAAGACATACATTTGACAATATGGAATTTATATGTTTCTATGTTCCAGTAAAATTTTGACATTTCTCGTAGTGCTTCTGAATACTTTGTGTACGGCTGCCATGAGGATTGCACATTAAAATTACTAAAAAATTGAGCATTAAATGGGTCATTAATGCGCAATTTCGTACACATTAAAATCACCTTTTATTTCGAGGTCGGCGGAAAGAATCTTTTCTTGAATTAAACAAAATTTAAATGCGCAGAAAAAAATAAATACAAGCAAGCGAAAGCGGAGAGTGTGAACTTTCAAAAATTTGACATACAACCTATAAATTGATCACTTGAAGTGACTTTTCAGCTGAACCCTGAACCAGGCTTAAGCGCCCGATTTCCGTAACTTAATTTGAGGGTCGGTTTGAGCGAAGCTCAGGCTTGAATTCGAACTGTACAACAGATATTTCTGGTTTGAGTAGGGCTCAGTCTTGAACTCGGCTAAAACTCGGACTGTACAACCGAGCCCAAGACTCATATTATTTTTGATTTATACAAGCAGCTTACTGTAAATAAGGAAAGAGGGAGAGGCAATACGTTTTATGGATGACACTGTCACAGTCTATGAGGAGAATACTTGGGAAAAGCTGAAAGAAAAAGTTGAAACAGATCTTGTGGATGTGAAACGGTGGTTTGAGGAGAACAAACTCACGATGAACTTCGAAAAAACTAAGTATTGTTATGGAATGACCACTTTTTCATTAGAAAATACAAGGCAATAATATTAAGTATTATTAATTATTTCTCTTAAATTTCATTCATTTTGCGAATAAATAACCATTTAAATTTCAAAAAATAGCAATACTCAGCATATCATTTTCATAGATTTTCAATCCATTTCATGAAAAATTTTCCAAATTCCAAAATATATTCATTTCCAATTCAATCATTTACAGAAAATATTATAATCCAGATCATTTTTACAGTATATCGCTTTTCAAAATCAATACAGCATGTACCTGATCAGTTGATAAATATTGTAGTTTTCAATGAGCATCGGAGAGCCTAAAATGAAAAATTTGATGAATTTTGTTTGATAATATAATAGTTAACAGTTATATAGGATATTAGTAAATAATGTAAAAATATGTGTTAGAAGTATTCATTAGTTTTTGTTAGTTTAGAATTTGTTGAATCTAAGCCCCATTTCGCACCAAGCCAGTCCAGTCAAGTCGAGTAAAGTCAAGTCGGACGCTTCAGGATTGGAATTATTAATATATCGTTTAAAACAAATGCAACGTGAAATCTAGTTTCACACTAGGCACGTCGCGTCAATTCCAATCGCGTCAAGACTTGTTAATAGCGTTTTCTTTCGGGAGAACTGGTGCTGCACAACGTGCATAGTGCAACTACTTCCGTGTTGTTATCGTGCACTTCTAGTAGTTCTAGTGCAGCCCCAATAGAACTTACGAAAAGGAATACTAACCTAATTATTTGAACTCTCATAATTTTAGGTTGAAATTTCCATAAACTCAATTTGCATTGCAGCTTGGAGGTTGCTCATTTAAACATTTATTTAATTTTTCAGATATACGAGTACTCTTCTCGATTCTTATGTCCAGTACGCTATGATTAACCACAGGGGCGTAGTGACCGGTGTTCGGCGTGTTCAAAGAACACGGGCCCGGGCTTGGGACGACTATACTATTTTTTCTTGCAGAATAAATCCTTCATTTTGTACTAAAACCAACTTATCTCCGAAACTCTAGTTAAAATTATCAATTCATATCAGAAATATGATTGTTATTAAAATTTACCACATCGCAGTATCGCACACAAATGAAAACGTTGAATCAACAATTCCTTATTTATATTTATATTCTTCTGGTGAAAATTGCTATCCCCGTAATCAATTTTGCGGCCTGGACAAATCGTACCGAACTCTTTGCATGAAGCGTGTCGGCATTCTGTTTAGGGGATAATTACATTACATTAACGTCACCAGATGATCGCTTTATTGGGGCGGCTTCTTTTTGAGCGGCTTCTTTGATGTAGGATTCTTCATGTACATAGGGAAATTTTTTTTTGGACTAGGGGGAAAATGCGAAATCATTTCACTTCTATTCCTATTCTAGAGAAGTAAGTACCTATTCGAATTTGAAACGACGTTGTGCTTGTGAGTGTGTTCAGAGTGAAAGTTCTTAAAATTCTTGACTTTTTTTAGTGTTTTTGAATTTCTGGACTTTAAGTGTTATTGAAGGTGAGTTCTGTAATTCATCACGTGGCTGATTTTTTCGTTAGGCGCCTCTCTTAATATGAAAAAATGCGGGTCAGTCTTTGGGGATTGCTGATAGAATTGAAAACTAAGTGAATTGTATCGTCGAGTTGTCAGATTATTATTTTCAAATAATTTTCGGTATATAATCAAGGATAAATGTTCGAATTGGTAATTGGTCACTAGACACTAACACTGCTTTATAAACCAACAATAATTAGAAAAAAAAGAGCTCGACGATATAATTCACAAGTTACTTCGTTACTTGTCTCAAGAAATCTTGCTAGAATTATTTTCAATTATTTTTATAGAAAATGAAGTTGCCCGAACATTAAGTATAGCTAATATTGTGACAAATTTTGCAAATTCGAAAGACCGCAAACAAAAGTTTTGAATGCGCTTTGTTTCTATCTCTTTTTGTGTTTATTATATTGATAATATATTTATATGTTAATTGGTTTTAATATTATTTTGTTTTTTTCATTTTGCTTATATCTAGTTGTTATTTGTTGTAGTTGTTATTTTGTTAGTTGGTTATATTTATATGTGGAAGGTACACCCGCGTACTTTGTATTGTCACTATTGTAATATGAGTGACAAATAAAATGTGGTTTTATTTTGTCCTTATCTAATTTTTTTAATTATGTAGGGGGTAGGGGCCCGGAAAATATCTTGGAAAATATCTGGAACGTTCGTACAGATCAATTTATTACTCTTTACGGGTTGTTGTTTTTTTCGAACCGTAACCCTGATTTGTTTTGCCACAAATGGATAAACTTTTTGTTCATGCGTATGAATCCAACCCTCTCACTTTTATGAAAATGAAATTGATCGAGTTCAGATAATAACTTTTTGAAATTTGAATAACAAATCAAATCAAGTACCCTCCATGAAAAAATTAAGAAGCCCTAAGCAGAAGCTTTAGAGCCCTTGTTCATTGGTGGAGCAATGAGACAATTACCTCAAAATTTTATATGAGACTTGAGATTGATACCGAATATATAAATGCAGAATCTCAGCATAATCGGAATTTTACTCTGAAAATCATTCAGTAAACGAAATATGTAAAAAAATAATTAAAAAATTAAATTCTTAAGTTCTGCTGCGATCCTCATGAAATTCCGCATGTCAGTCTTCTCTCACAAAATGAATTTCATTCGAATCAGATATTCTGTTATGGAAATATGAAGATTCTTCTTTTCAACATTCCAATATGGTTTTGTTGACACAATGGCCACAAAATTTTGCATAAAATTTCAGTATACCAGTCTTCTTGCACAAAAAACTTTTACTCAAATCGGATATTCTGCTATGGAAATATAAAGATTCATATTTTATGGAACAACCTGTACGATTTGGCTGGTTAACGAATTTAACCGAGGTATTTGGGAACCGAACTCACCCTGAAAATTTCAATCCCTTCGAAAGTTATTGTGCTAACGGCCGGACGGCAGGCCCCAGGGACATAATTGAGTTTGACCACGGATTCTTCATCAGCAAGTCAAACCCTATCGTTTGGGACCATTTTCGGCTCTCAAAAAACTAATTTTGAATCGAATATTCCTATGTCAGAATATTTCTCATTCGAAAAAGTCTGTCAGATTTTTGGACGCTGTAATATCTTCATTCTCTTAGTATAAAATATGAACAACTATGAAGCTCAGAAAATGATGAAAACACAAAAGTGGCATATTCCGTTATTCAACATTATTTTTAATTGAGTTGTAGTCTTGCCGAGAATAGGGATTAACTGGTCAACCCTATTTTTTCGAAAAATTATGTTACAATTTACAATCTGATGATTATGTTGCACCTGGCCAAGTGACTCGTGCACAGCAGCATTGTATATAAAATCTTCTTCATAAAATGACAGCAATCACAATTTGTGCAAAAGCTGAAACCGCTCGTCATACGTTCTGAAAATGGACGGAATATTCATAAACCTCATAATTTCGTGAAATGGACCTGTGAGCTAGTCTCCAAGTTCGTTCGATCACTTTCTCCGGAGAAATGTGAAGTCATACGTCTACGAAGATAAACCACAGACATTGAAACGATTGGAAAACAACATTTGCTGCGTTATTGCTCGAAAAGGGGGTCGAAAACTGCGTACGCTTCATTCAGGCCAGCCCCTATTCCCGAAATTATTTTTTACACTAATGGCTCATGAAATTTTTTGAACAAAACCAATATCACGATAACGAAATTCATTTTGATGCTGCAGACCTCAATAGATACCCTTTATACAGCGCTATGAGAGTGTCATTCGTTGACCATCATTATGAAGACTTGATGTAATCTATGTTCATGTATAATAATAACCTGAACCAATAACGAACTATAAATAGTAAGGTTGAAGTCGCTTGTTGAATCATAGTGTTCATGCTGCAGATGCATACACTATACAGTAAAAACAATGCCCACTTCATAGGAAATGAATAACCTTATATGACGATAGATCCCGAATTATGTGAAAACAGCGTTTACAGTTTTTGGAGTTAAGATTCCATCATAAATTAGGCAAAGCTTTTTGCAATCGTTGAAGAAAAGTTGACGACCTGTAGCATAATAGGTACCATATAAGAAAAAATTTCAAGAAACCCCTGACAATGTGCTTTTGAGCGCTCTTTGATCGGTCTATCAAATATTATATCAAAATTTTGTACAGGACTTGAGATTGATACTAAATGAATAAATACAAAATCTCTGCACGATCTGAGAAATATTCTGGATATGATTTAAAAACTGAAATATGTAAAATTAGACGATTAAAAAAATTGATAACTGGTTCTGTTGATGCGATCAACCCCGGCATTTGCGAACGGACCTCTACGGCAATCCCTTCGCAAGTTATCGTGTTTACGGCCGGTCGGACGTTTGAGACCGTTGTCTTCTCAAAATTCGCAAAAGACAGACATTTTGGCAAAACAATATGGTACTCTTTTAAGTAGAACTAGCGCTCAAAAACAAATAGTTGAAAATAGGACTAATGATACAATGTAAGTTCTGTAAAACATACAGATGAGCCAACGTTGAAATAATGTTCTGTTATATATTCTGGAAAAAATAATTTTAATCAAATGATGTTTAGGTTTTTGAAAAATGAAATCAACTTAGTATATCGGGTCTCACAAGGTGAGTGGCCTATTAGATTATTATGGAAACTATTGATGGTAAAGATTTCAAATTTTGTAGATCGATATAAGGACATGTAAGGTACATTTTTGAAATAATTTCACATTTCCAGTCTTGCCGGCAATTTGACAACAACTTTGTTATTTTAAATGGGACATCCGATATTCCTATTTTCTTATGATACTCCATAAAATATTTGTTCTATTCAGTCTCAATTTTTTTTGTCTGATTAATTATTTTCGGAAATTTTAGATCAAATTGACGTGTAACGAAAATGACTCTAGTTCGCTTTCGCTCAATATTTGAGTCAGAAATTAAGCAAGTCGTTAGATATTAATCTGATCTATGTCACTGCTTTCAAATTATAGTTGTCATTTATACAAGATGAACCAAAAATATAACTCGGAATCCAGTTGAGATAGGTATAGGGACGTGAATAGAAAAATTGTAGAGTTTGTTGTACTGATTCCAAAAATTCAAAAATATACTAGGTGTCTTTTTTGAAAAAACAGCCTTTTTCATGATTTTGAAACTTGGCAAATGATGATTTTTTGGTCCATCCTGTATAACTGACAAGTATAATACAAAAGCATAAGACCTAGATAAGATCAATATCTAACGAAATTACTTGCAAAATTTCTGACTTAAATCTCAAATATTGAGCGAACTAGAGTCATCACAATTTGTGAATCTAGCAAATTATGCTGTAGCATTTCTGACTGTTACGTTCGTCATAACAAATTACAGTGAACAAATATTTTGAAAGTGGTTTCGCAAACTTTAACCATATTGTTCGCTTGTAAACAGTGAGGGTAATAAACTCAGAGGAAGAAGCGGTGTTTAATTCTTTCATTGGGATAACAACAAGAATATCTAAAGTATTTTCTTCATTCGCCTTTCCTATAGTCGCATCCAGATGCTTGAATAATTAGAAGATTGAATGTATTAATTTTTATCAAAGTGATGGTATTTTTGGACGAGTTTGGTGATTAACGACGAACAGAACTCAAATTGCAGTGAAATAGCTCTAATTAAAAATAAGGGATGAGAGTATCTCAGATGCCATTTATCTAACAATCAGTTAATCAATGTTATTTCCAAATTCACTAAAAAATATTTTCAAAAAATACTCCAAAGTATGTTATTCACTTTTTACCTGGAGGGGTTATAAACAAGACGAGCACCGACAATAAAACTTCGTTAGCCTATTTTCTAGTCGACTAGGTGTTCGAAAAGTTACGCTTTTTCGACGAATACAGAAATAAAGATTGAATAAATTTATTTCCAGCTGTGAAATAATATAATTTTCATTTTGAAATTAACAGAGTTCAAGTGGTAAATGAAAAAGTATAAGTTAATCTCCAAAAAAATCGAATTATTGAAGACATAAATTTTTGGCAAGTTTCGTAATACACAACGAAGTACTAACCGTGCAGTGAACAGAGACATAGTTCGCAAGAATCATATTTTCATAACTCTTATGTACAATAAATGAATACAATAAAATTGAGTTTTTTTCCCTATACTGATGTTCTGGTTTCGTGATTAGATACTTATGATAGCCGAGAAATATACCGAAAAAATTGCCGTTAAATCGATTATTGCAATATAAAAAAACTGTGTATCAAAGAGCACTGAATAAATAAATATATATGCCTCATCGGAAAGAATAATCCATCTTTTACATCTTTCTGCGTCCTTTGCTGGAAATCGGTACATTCTAATCGAAGCATCTATTCTTTTGCTGAGACCACAGTTGAAATAAACACATTTATTTCCTGCCATTTCTTGTTGAATGTAGGCCATTTGCCTATATATAAAACTCAATGTTTATTCTATGTTGATATCTATGTCATATTTTAATAATTCCTTATAAGTAGGCTGAATAAGAATAACAATAATATACTAAAAGTTGACATAAAGTGAAATCATTCTTTCAATATAATAATCCCAAAATCACATAAAATCATACCAAAATATCCACAAAACCACAGGTTATGGGCCCAGATCTCTACAAATAAAGATAAAATATCAAGAAATCCTCCAAGATGACTCAGGAAAATGAAGATATGAAAGATCTCGCTGTTCTTCAAGACCCAGCGTCATTCGCTATGTGGGACTTCGAGATAAGAATACTTTTCGCCACAAAAGACTTAATCGACATTGTCGATGGTACTGAAAAACTCTAAAATTGCGACAAGGAAGAAAGCAAGAAGAAGTGGAAGCTGAAAGACAGTAAAGCCAAAATATATATATCCTAAAAACCATCGATAGGAACGTCAAAACCCATGTTTTGTGCTGTGAAACGTCACATGCAATGTATGAAAAACTGAAATCAATATTTAAAAGAGACTCTTCTCAGAGGGCACAACAATTGCTTCAAGAATTCTACAGCTTCAAGTATAATCGATCCAAAGATATGGCTAGCAACATAAGCTCTATGCAAAATCTTGCATTTGAGTTAAATAAATTACAAAAAGAACAAATTACGGACAACATGCTCATACCAAAAATATTGTTCATTTTACCCTAGGAAGTCAACTATTTTACCACAGCATGGGAATCAACAAGAGAAGAAGAAAAAACTATAGAGAATTTAATTGGACGACTAATCAGAGAAGAATCAAGACTGAAAAATAATAACGATGAAAGAGTTGCCTTCAAAACTATTTTCAATAAAAACAGAAAAATTTTTAAACCATGTCCTATATGCAAAAAGACGAACCACAAGGAAGAAGACTGTTTTCTCAAGAATAAACGGGAGTTCAAGCACAATTGTCAAAAGGACGACATAAATAAAGCCTGTTCGATATGCAAGAAGACAAACCATAAAGAAGAAAACTGTTTTTTCAAACCAGGGGGGTGATTCTTGAATTATGTCGTGTTCGCGATTCGACAATTGTCGAACAACTTCCCTGCTAAGTTGGTCGACATTGGTCGATTCGCGAACACGACATAATTCAAGAATCGACCCCCAGGTGGAAAATTCAACAGACAGAATAATAGCAGAGACAACAATAATGGTAAAATCTCCTTTTATACATGTGAAGATGTCATGTCACCACAGAAGAAATGGAAAGAAGGAAGATAAATCGTACTCAGGAAGTTGAAATACACATGACAGAAGAAGCCAAATGGGAAAATAAGGTTGTGTGCGGATTACAAAATAACCATTAACAAATATATTGAAGACTGTAAACATCCCTTGCCGAGAATAGAAGAGCTTTTTGCGGCTTTACAGGGAGGGGAGGAATTTACAAAATTAGATTTGTTGTGTGCTTATAACCAGTTAGAAGTCGAAGAAGACACTAAAATGCTTCTACCCTGGAGTACTCATAGAGGGATTTTTAAAGTAAACAGATTACCTTACGGTACCAAACCAGCTGTAGCAATCTTTCAGAAAATTATAGAAAAGGCACTGCAAGGTTTAGAATCTGTAGTCGTATTTTTAGATGACATTGTCGTAACAGGAAAAGATAGACGAGACCATGTCACAAATTTAGAAAAGGTTTCCCAAAGATTATTGAATGCGGGATTCACATTAAATTTAGAAAAATGTAAATTTTTTCAAACTAAAATTGCCTACTTAGGACACATAATCGACAAAAATGGATTACAAAAAGATCCTGAAAAGACTCGTGCTATAGCAGATTGTCCACGACCTAGTAACAGAAGTCAAATTAAAGCGTATGTAGGAATGATTAATTATTATGCCAGATTTATTTCAAATATTTCGACTTTGCTTGAACCACTATATGCTCTACTGAGGGACAATGTTGAGTTCAAGTGGTCAACCAAGTGCGAGAATGCTTTCATAGAAACAAAAAAAATTATTTTATCAGATCAGACACTAGCTCATTACAACCCAAAATTGCCACTTAAAGTTGTCTGTGATACGTCAAAAGTTGGTATTGGGGCAGTGCTATTACAACTTTATGAAGATGGATCTGAGAGGCCGATTAGTTTTGTTTCTAAAACTTTAAATAAAAGTGAGTTAGGGTTTCGGTTATACATAAAGAAGCCTTAGCTATTTATTAGGGTGTAAGGAAATTTTACCAATATTCAATGGGAAATAAATTTTTATTATGTTCAGATCATTTGCCATTAAAGGTTCTATTTGGAGAACATAAGGGTATACCACAAATGGCGGCAGGTAGATTACAAAGATGGGCTATTTTTTTAAGTGGATTTGATTATAAGTTCAAATATATTAAAGGGTGTAAAAATGGGGGAACAGATGGGTTATCCAGGATGTCTGTTACGGCTACTGAATTAGAAAGCATTCAGGATTTTGAATATTGCAATATTTTATTGGATCAAATACCGGTCAACTCTGCGAAGATTGTGAAAGAAACAAGAACGGACGCTATTTTGAGTAAAATTTATTTCTTTGTAAGGGAGGGTTAGCCAGAGGAAGTTGAAGATAAATATAAAATTTTCAATAGGAAAGCCTCTGAAATAAGTATCGAACAAAATATATTAATGTGGGGTTATCGTGTCATCATCCCCACTACATTGAGAACACAAGTACTTGACGAGGTCCACGGAGCACATAATGGAATGTCGAAAATGAAGGCGTTGGCTAGGCAATATGTCTGGTGGCCTGACTTAGATTTAGATATAGAAACATATGTTAAGAATTGTGATGCCTGTATGACCTATACAAAAACTCCAGAAAAGGCAAAATTAATCAAATTTGAGAAAGGTAGACATGTATTTGATAGAATTCATATCGATTTTTTAGGGCCATACCATAATAAGACTTACCTCATTATTATCGATTCGTTTTCAAAATGACCAGAAGTTTATGAAGTAAAAAGGTTAGACTCTGCGACGACAATAGAGAAATTGCGAGATTGCTTTGCCAGATTCGGATTGCCGAACACTATAGTTTCAGACAACGGTGCGCAGTTAGTGTCTGAAGAGTTTGAAAGATTTTGCAGCTTTAATGACATAGTTCATATAAGGTCTCCACCATATCACCCCTCTACAAATGGTATAGCAGAAAATAGCGTCAAAACATTTAAAAACTCATTAAATAAATTTTTGAAAGATATTCGAACCAGAACAGAAAAAATGGAGGTATTAATTAGTGAATATCTATTTTCATACCGAAACACACCACATTGTACTACAGGTGAAACACCTTCAAAGCTCATGTTCGGGAGGCATGTTAAGACCAGGTTAGATTTGTTAACAAAAAGTCACAGAACTAAGGCCTTAGAAAGACAGAGTAAATACCATGGCTCTAGAGAAATATTTTCAGTAGAAGGGGAAATTGTGTACTACAGGTGAAACACCTTCAAAGCTCATGTGCAGGAGGCATGTTAAGACCAGGTTAGATTTGTTAACAAAAAGTCACAGAACTAAGGCCTTAGAAAGACAGAGTAAATACCATAGCTCTAGAGAAATATTTTTAGTAGAAGGGGAAATTGTGTATGTTGGGGACTATCGTATACCAGGGAAAAGTACATGGGAAAAAGCTGTTATCGTACAACAATTAGGAAAACAAAACTATGTTTGTAAAACTTTAGAAGAAGGCTTAATATGGAGACGACATATTGATCAAATAATTAAAGTAGGAAAATTTTATGAAGATACATGTAATGAGGTTTACTCACCAATTAATGTTAAAGAAATTGGAAATTCAGTATCAAGGAAAAATCCAGAATTGTCCAATATTGTTCCCAAAGAAAATATATCAAAACAAAATGAATATCCCCCTCAAAAAATTGCGGGGCAAAATGTAAATAATAATGTAGATGTAGCTATAAAAAGTGAAGTATTGGATTGTGAATCAAGTGGTGCGAATGCTAAGACTATGCCAGTGATAACATCCCCTAATGTTAGACATCGCCCAAAAAGGGAAATAAGACCCCCGAAAAGATTTTGTGACGGAGGAGTGTAACATAGTTGTGGAACCCACTCGAAACATAGATATAAGGTCATAGAAATAATGTTAGGTTAAGATCATAAGAATCTGAAGAAGTGATCACTTCTTGAAACCACGCCACTGGCCTTTTTTCTCCTGTTTTTGGCGACATCTAAATTTATTGTAAGTGTCCTCTATCATTGAGTAGTCGACGCAAATGGAACTATTGAATCTGTACGCTACAATCTACGACATTACCAACTGCACTAAGCTGAGACAAGCCGATGATACCAGCTCCTTTGCGCCACCTATCGGTGATATCTGGGGTGTGAAACTAAAATCCCGTATGGTTGGCCTACTATCCTTCTATACAATGCCTTTACAAACAATCTGTGACAATGGCGTCTTCTGCTTGTTCTTACTGCTGTCCTCTGTGGTGTTCTTCTTGAAGTTACCGCGACTCAGTAGAGCTCCCGCTGTTCTGTCACAGTTGGCGTCATCTATTGCCATGTCCATCAACTTCGCTTTCATGGAGTCGGTAGCTATGCAGATCCCTGCGTGCTCGTTAGCCATTATTAATGGAGCATACTTTTCAGGTAATCCTGACAATAAAAGCGATCCAGCCCATTCTTCGTATTGACGATGCTAAATCCTGTTCTTCTGAGCTTTTGAGACACTTCAATTACTTGATTCATGTATGATTCCAGGGATTCACTGTTCCAATCTTAGATTGATTAGAGTACGTAAAAGTTCGATTTTTCTCGAAAATCCAGAGTCCCCATATAAACTTCGACGACGAAAATTTTGAATAGCCATATTTTATGGAACACCCTTTACGATTAAGCTGATTAACGAACTTCTAAAGTCTCTAGAACAAACAGAACAGAATTGTATTTGACCTCGGATTCGTCATCACGGAGTAGGAGCCTATCGTTTGAGACCGTTTTCGGCTCATAATTCGTTAATTAGAGACACAAACCGAATATTATTATTGTAAATCCAGTCTATCCTCAACGTGTAAGTGTTCAGTGCAGTTTATGGTCAGGCGGAGTCTTTAGCTACGGTTTCCTCGGACAGATCGTCGACCGTCGCGTCCAGGCCGCCAGTCGCTGCGTTGTGACGGTTTTATCTAACCAATGCATTTCAGTAGGTTTGTTTTGGTTACGCTTAAGAACTGATCCAGGACGGTTCGCAAGTGCGCACATTCCGAATTTGTGTTTTAAATTCGCAACAGCGCATGTAGGAACCGTCCTGAACAGTTCTTAACTCAGAACCAAAACAAACCTACAGGTACCGCTTTTCTAGCAATCGCATAGCTGGACGGCCGGCGCCTGAACGTTGAAGTTGGACGTCGCGACTCGACGGTTCTGCTGAGTTTAGATTCGAGCGGTGGAGTGCAGTTCAACTTCCAGTGTTAAAGAAAGTAAAATTATTGTTTATGTTAGTTCATTCGGAAACGGAACCTATCTCAATGTTATACAAAGCTTCTCTTTAGCAGAAATTGGACATTTTATCATATTGGTACCTTTCTTGGTGCTGTCACATTTAATATAAGTCTAAACTTGTTCGAAAAGTTCAGTGGAAAGTCCGAAATACTCCCTAAATTTCATTTAATTACTAAAGAACCTTCTTTGCTCGGTAACATTGAAGGCACCTGTATGACGTCTCAAAAATAATTCATCCACTGGCTTGTTTGGATATTTAAGAGTTGCCACTATCAGCTCCTCGTCTTCTTCTTCCTTCAATAATAACAGATCTATAAATTTTGTCGGGTCCATTTTCGATAATTTCTTCTTACAACCACAATAAGTAGACGCACATGTAGGCGATCCACTAATAATTCGAGCAAACCACTTCCGACGGAAATCGCTATTCTCGACGGCTGACGGCCTGGACGCGACGGTCGACGATCTGTCCGAGGAAACCGTTGCTTTTGGGACCTTAACTAATTACTTAACTTGGCGCTATCGAGAGATGATTAACGATTTTTTCATGACCGGAATCTGATCATATGGATCTGGACAACGTATACTTCAACAAGACAGCACTACGTGCCATACAACCAACTGAACCGTTGATCAAGCTTTTACGGAAAAAGCTTGGTGAAAGAGAAGGACTCCGCCAATAACCCAGTGTGTCGATTCAATACTTCATAGACGGAATTCGTGAGGCTATCGAGTACATAGAGTAGCCACTTTTTCGATTTTGTTATGGAAAATTTCATTAAAAAGATATTGTTCTGTGAGCGTGGTCGGGGTGTTCATTTGCATGATGTTATTTTCCACTATAAATTAACGGCATGAAATAAACATCCGATCATTTATTTCAAAAACTATAATTCTTCTTTGAATATCAGAATAGCACCTCTAACCGGAAAACCTTGTATATGCACAGCGAAGTAATTTAAGCTTATAAGCGCTTGTTCATACTGGGAAAATTCATACATGAATATCATAGTTGGTTTCATTCTACTTCTTTATGAATTCAACTTCCCCTTTCAAATCCTGAACGTTTTTTGAAAAATACAATTACAATCCCTTTTGGGATTTATCGTATACAGTAGAATCCGTTTATTATGACGCCGGCTATAGTGACCAACCGCTTAATATGACGCAATTGCAGTGTTAAGTTTAGTTTTTATATAAAACTCCTTGTAACATTGTTCGGATTTAATGACTTCGCTTATAATGACATGTCGGTTTTTATGACCTAATTCTAAAAATTTTTTTCGGTTATAGTGACGGCTCGATCGTTTTCGCTAACCAATCCATCTCTTTCCATAGGACGTTGGATACGTGATATAGGATATGGGTACGCGTACCGACATGTTCTTCGGTAAAAATGAAAAAATTTTCATTTATCCAGTATTTTTGTAGTAGACGATGCTTTTTCATTATCTTTTCATTAAAAGAATCGTACAATTTGGGGCCTTTTTTTCGAACCCCTTAGAAAAAATACCATCTATTTTGCCGAAATTCTGCTTTATATGACGTCTTTTTAATTTCCCTTCAATCTCATTATAACCGGATTTTACTGTATATATACGATGGCTTCAAACACTTAGATTAGATTAGATAGTGGTCGATCGGCACGTTGATTACCCTTCTGCACTGCGACCAATAAGGTCTTTTGTGTATCAATATCAATACATTACATCGTTTCGTATCTTAGTAGCGGAGCATGCTGCCATTCCATCTTCACAACAGAAAGAGTTTTCTTGGTTGCAATGGAGGTTGCTGCAGCAGCTTATATATACATGCATTATTTGGTAAGGAAAAATAAAAAAAAAGGCGTGCAGAAAGAAGATGGTGGCAGACCAATTTGTATTCTAGTAGAAGAGTGTACGGCGGAAATCATTTACTCCTAGATTTAAAATTTCAGGCTATTAGTGGTCTTTACAAAAATTTCACCAGAATGCTTCGAATACTTGATCAATTTAATTGGACACAAAATAGCACGAAAAGATACTAGATGGAGAAAGGCAATTTCTGCATAGGCATCATGCTTCTTGATTTTGTTATAATAATAGGGATGTTTTGTGTCCCATAAAATTTCTTTTCTGCGGTAACTATTGATAAAATTAATAGTTGTCTCTTCCGTCCACTCCATGACATTCATTCCTTCCTCTTCAACTGAATAAAAAAAAACGAATCGCAAATGTGTACCCATCCCGTGCACACATGGTAGGAAGTGGTGCAACATCAGTGCGTATAATTCCTTTGATGCGGTGTGAAAACCGACAACTGAGATGTTACGTTTGTTGCGCTGTTATGCAGTGCCGTCCTGACTTGTTACGCGACGGAGTTACGATACGATGTTTTGTTCTATATATGTCTGTACGCACCTTTAAGCCTTGTTCGCACTACGCTAGTAGTTTAGTCGAGGAGCTAAAAATTTGGTCACTAAACGTGTGTGAACACCAAGAATTTAGTCGGGTAGATTAGTGTGTAGTTTAGTCGAGTCGATCCATTTGGTTCTATTCCATCGGGCGAGTGGAGTACCCCACCACGCGATACTCTTCACTCGCCCACGGACTAGATAGGTCCGAACCGATGAGTTTATTCGAGTTCATTAGTAATATCATTTGCCGCGATGATGTCGCTTCGTTGGCCGTTGGGCCGAAGAAATCACGTCAGAGTTCGTGCGTTGCGAGTTGTTCATCGTACAAAGCGCTACTCACTTGTGAACTTAACTCGAACAAAGTGCGAACGATTGGATGGAAAGTAGCTACTAAATTTCTAGCGGCTCGACTAAACTACTAGCGTAGTGCGAACAAGGCTTTACCTTTAATAACGCGCCACCTAGTAGAGTAAGTCTGGTTTGCGCCAGCGCAGTGCATTGGCATGGTATGTGCTCGGTGGTTTCAGTGGCCGATTCACATAACCTACAAATGTCGGAGTTTTCTTTACCGATCTTGTGTAGGTGATATCTCACGGGACAATGTCCTGTGAGAAGGCCGATTAGCAGCCTTAACTCTTTTTTTGACAACTATAGAGCTTGTTGAGCCTTCTCTTTGGAAGGTTCGATTAGTCTCTTTGCTTGTCTTTGACCGGATGTGTTTATCCAGTAAGAGTGTTTCTCCCTTTTTCCCAAACTCCCTCAATGTTCTGGTGGGCAGGTACCCAAGCTAAAACTAGCTTGCTGTACTCCGCCAGTGTTTTGAGGGACTGTTTGCAGCTCCAAATGGTCCTTGATATACAATCAACGGCCATAAGGTGCCTCAGTGCCATCTGACTATCAGAGGCAATGCAAATTCTGGCTCCCTTGTACTGTCTGGACAGACAGACTTGGGCGCATCTTTCTATGGCCAGAATTTCAGTTTTGAGCGTTGTTATTGGCTTTCCCAAAGGCACCGATTTCCTGTATTTGGAACCGTATATGCCTATGCCTGCTCCTCGTTCCTTTAGGGACTCATCTGTGTACCAGATGAGATGGTTTTTACGAAGTCGAGACAAACCTCCCACACTTTCTTGGCGATCACCTATGATCACTTTGTAGTTGGCGTCAAGGTCATACTCGATTGGCATGGAATCCCTCGGTAGTAGAGGGAGTTCACCACCGAGGGATTTTAAAATATTTCCGTGTCCCTTGCCAGGCACTATTGGTCCATTCTTAGGGCACTCAAGAGACCTTCTTTCTTAACATAAATGTGCAGCGGGGTGAGATCCAGTATTACCTCTTTTGCAGCTGTAAGAGTTGTATACGCAGCTCCTGTAATGCCTAGACAAGCCAGTCTTTGAAGCTTATTCAGCCTCTGCTGTCTTGTATTTTCTTCAGTTTTAGTCCACCAAACTAAAGAGGCATATGTGATAACAGGTCTTACCACTGTCGTATGGATCCAGTGGATCATACGGGGCTTCAGACCCCAAGTTTGCTTGATAACTTACGGCATATCCAAAACGCCGTTGTAGATTTGGCAATCACTTTATTAAGGTGAGAGTTCCAATTGAGTTTCTTATCCAAGGTGACCCCCGCAGATATTTGACCTCATCGGAAAACTCTAGTTTTATTCCCTTCAACAGGCTCAACACCGGTGCTACAAGTGCTAGCTTCCTACACCAGCGTGAAGATAGCATGTAAAGTTGGCATGTGAAATTCCCGAGTACTCCCGAACGCCCATGGGCGTTCGTCTAACACCCAATACATTAGAAATACAGGGATTCGATGAGAGAATCGACTTCAGCATTAAATGTAATCTAGTTACTGGATATTCTGAAAAATATACGAAATAAACGCGGTACGAATCTGAATAAGGAAGGAAGAGCGAACGATTAACAATATTTTTACTGTTTTACCCATTTTCATGAATGCTATTTCATTTAGGAACATGTAATTTACACGATGATCTGCTATATGAATACCTTCCATTTGAAAGTACATAGTCAGAGTTTTAATATGAAGGACTTCCTGTACCAGAATGAAATTTTCAGGAAATATCTGCTAATTGAATACCTTTCATTTGATATCAAACATGATTTCTTAGCATGGGGATGAGGGGGTGAAAACCACCCTTTTATCACTATTCGGGCAGTTTTTCTATGAAGGACTTCGTGTACCAGAATGAAATTTTCAGGAAATATCTGCTAATTGAAAACCTTTCATTTGATATGAGTCATATTTCCTGAAATTTTCATTCTGGTACACGAAGTCCTTCATAGAAAAACTGCCCGAATAGTGATAAAGGGGTGGTTTTCACCCCCTTATCCCCATGCTAAGGAATTATGACTAATATCAAATGAAAGGTATTTATGTAGCAGATATTTCCTGAAATTTTCATTCTGGTACACGAAGTCCTTCATAGAAAAACTGCCCGAATAGTGATAAAGGGGTGGTTTTCACCCCCTCAACCCCATGCTAAGAAATTATGTTTGATATCAAATGGAAGGTATTCAATTAGCAGATATTTCCTGAAAATTTCATTCTGGTACACGAAGTCCTTCATAGAAAAACTGCCCGAATAGTGATAAAGGGGTGGTTTTCACCCCCTCATCCCCATGCTAAGAAATTATGTTTGATATCAAATGAAAGGTATTCAATTAGCAGATATTTCCTGAAAATTTCATTCTGGTACACGAAGTCCTTCATAGAAAAACTGCCCGAATAGTGATAAAGGGATAGTTTTCACCCCCTTATCCCCATGCTAAGAAATTATGTTTGATATCAAATGAAAGGCATTCAATTAGCAGATATTTCCTGAAAATTTTATTCTGGTACACAAAGTCCTTCATAGAAAAACTGCCCGAATAGTGATAATGGGGTGGTTTTCACCCCCTTATCCCCATGCTAAGGAATTATGACTTATATCAAATGAAAGGTATTTATGTAGCAGATATTTCCTGAAATTTTCATTCTGGTACACGAAGTCCTTCATAGAAAAACTGCCCGAATAGTGATAAAGGGGTGGTTTTCACCCCTTCATCTCCATGCTAAGATTTTATGTTTGATATCAAATGAAAGGTATTCAATTAGCAGATATTTCCTGAAAATTTCATTCTGGTACACGAAGTCCTTCATAGAAAAACTGCCCGAATAGTGATAAAGGGGTGGTTTTCACCCCCTCATCCCCATGCTAAGAAATTATGTTTGATATCGAGTGAAGGTATTCAATTAGCAGATATTTCCTGAAAATTTCATTCTGGTACACGAAGTCCTTCATAGAAAAACTGCCCGAATAGTGATAAAGGGGTGGTTTTGACCCCCTCATCCACATGCTAAGAAATTATGTTTGATATCAAATGAAAGGTATTCAATTAGCAGATATTTCCTGAAAATTTCATTCTGGTACACGAAGTCCTTCATAGAAAAACTGCCCGAATAGTGATAAAGGGGTGGTTTTCACCCCCTCATCCCCATGCTAAGAAATTATGTTTGATATCAAATGAAAGGTATTCATTAGCAGATATTTCCTGAAAATTTCATTCTGGTACACGAAGTCCTTTATAGAAAAACTGCCCGAGCCCGAATAGTGATAAAGGGGTGGTTTTCACCCCCTCATCCCCACGCTAAGGAATTATGACTTATATCAAATGAAAGGTATTCATGTAGCAGATATTTCCTGGAAATTTCATTCTGGTACACGAAGTCCCTCATAGAAAAACTGCCCGAATAGTGATAAAAGGGTGGTTTTCACCCCCTCATCCCCATGCTAAGAAATTATGTTTGATATCAAATGGAAGTATTCAATTAGCAGATATTTCCTGAAAATTTCATTCTGGTACAGGAAGTCCTTCATATTAAAACCCTGACTATGTACTTTCAAATGGAAGGTATTCATATAGCATATCATCGTGTATTTACACGTTACATGTTCCTAAATGAACTAGCATTCATGAAAATGGGTAAAACAGTAAAAATATTGTTAATCGTTCGCTCTTCCTTCCTTATTCAGATTCGTACCGCGTTGATTTCGTATATTTTTCAGAATATCCACTATCCAGTAACTAGATTACATTTAATGCTGAAGTCGATTCTTTCATCGAATCCCTGTATTTCTAATGTATTGGGTGTTAGACGAACGCCCATGGGCGTTCGGGAGTACTCGGGAATTTCACATGCCAACTTTACATGCTATCTTCACGCTGGTGCTTCCTACGACGTGTGAATGGAACAATAACCGTCTTGGTTGGATTGACGTTAAAGCCCTCCTCCTGACTCCACCGATTTATGATATCAATGACGTTTTGGGTCAGCTCTGAAGTAGTAGAGAGTTGAATTGAAGTGCGCGCAGCACGTAAGCCCGAACGTGGACGTAGACGTGAGAAAAACAGTCAAATATAACGTTTACGTCTTGAAGTAAGTATAGAGTTGAAGTGCTGCCATACGTACGTACGGCAGACCATTAGAGACTAAAGCTAACCTATTATTTCTTTTTGTTGTATTCTGACAGAAAGTTTCTGATATTAGCGAGTCAGATTGTCTGTTTCCTATAAACAAATTGATGAAGTGAACATCTGTAGGATTCCTTCATTACATTCGAATTTCAAAATGAATAATAATGAAAATAATTTTTTATAACTTGAGTTCTTGCCGAAAGCAGGAATTTTAGAGGAAATCATCACAAATGAGTTGCTTGTATGTAAATATCACTCTCATTTGAAAGGAAAATTCCACATTTGTAACTTATCGAAATAATATATTAGTTCTTGGTACTTATATGCAATCTCGTAACAGAAGTATTGCATTGAAAAAAATTCAACACTTCTCAGAAAAATGCAAAATCACAGTTTATAAATAATAAGGAAGATATTAAGTAAAAAGTTAATTAATCGTGTTCTCAAAACAAAGTTTCGGCTACTAGATTATTTTTTAAGGTTAGAAGCAATTCATTTCAAAATTCCAGCATTCGCCCTTCATCGGTCGGATTCGTTCAACTTTCGGTTACGTACGTACGTACTACAGACGGCTGTGGTACTACGTACGTACGTGAGAGGACGCTAGTTTACGTCGCACGTAAAGCCGGCCCAAGCGTGAACGTAAGAAACTGACGAGTGCGCATGAGCACATGTCAATTGTAACGTTTACGTCTATACGTTATACGTTATACGTTATACGTCCTTGGTAGCACTTCAACTCTCTATTACCTTCGAACTTTCCCCTAACTATAACAGCCAGGTCATCTGCATAGCCAAAGCAGCTGTAACCTTGCTCGGCTAATCTTCTGAGTTATGTTATCTATGTTCTGAGTAGTTCGTCAACCACGAGACACCACAAAAGAGGCAACAGAACTCCACCCTGTGGACATCCCCTCTCCGTAGTGACCGTGACATACACCCCTGCAAGATCCGCCGTGGCTCTCCGTCCCACTTGAACACTTGAAAAAACTTGTAATTTTCATTACGTTTCTTTGATTATTGATACAATAATTATATAATTCGTTTATTTAAATTCAAGAGACTGTATAGGTACCTACAAACAGAATGCCCAAATTTCTTTAGCATAAACATATCAGAGTATATAAAAATTTCTCAAATCATTTACTTCTTTTATATAATATTTCTTTGCTACTGACTGAGTTAAAAAATTCCTTTTAGCGACCTCACGACGAAATCGGAAATATTTCTCAAATCCCAACCCTAAGGGCCTTAGAGTAATAAAAATTTTTATTACTCTGGACCTTCAGATAATTCATACAGGCATACAAGTGAGAAGTTGTGGAGCAAGATGCAAGACACGTTGACGTGAAGAAAAATTGCTTGTTCATTATACGCAAAAAAATACTGGTCCGAATTTTTAACCTTGTACATATAGTCCGTTCACGAAAGGTTGAGCACATAGTAGGCGTTTCTTTATTTATCCGAAGTTGGCAGTATTTGCTGTCATAGAGTAAAATAAAGTCATTGTTGCCGAATGTAACCGGCCTCGTCCGACAAGCTTACGAGTTGTCAGACAACTCTATGCAATATTGACAACATTGCGTATCAATCTGACAGAAAAATAAAGAACATAACCTAAAATTTTAATATACACAGTGGAATATGCCAAATTTCCATGGCCAACCGACGCTCAACCTTTCGTGAATGGACTATAGGCAACCCATCATGTTGGACCTCTTCAATGGTGGCGCCCTCTAACGATGTTGCCCGATATCCTCCAATAAAAATTGAAATTTATATATATATATATTTTTTTTTATATATTTATGTTCAAGGAACACTGTTCTGTGAAATTCATAGATTAGTACTTATTAGGTAATTACTACTTATTAGGTCTATGGTGAAATTATATTATATTTATATTTATGTTCTGTGTATTAGTGTATTATATGTTCTGTGGTTCTGTGGCTAACGTCTATTGAAGTTCTGCGAGTTCCAAGAATTTTTGATGGTGATTCAAATATATGAAGTAATCCGGGGATCGTCTTACGTTCAAGGTAGGTTTTTGGAGATAGAGTGGTTTATTTTTATTTTGTTTTTTTGCGCGCTTGACAGTTGGCGTACATTGACTCATCGAAGGTTAAACAACCTCACTTTTTCAATGTAAACATGATAAACCACAATAGATTTAGGTGGTTTTCAAGAAAATGAGTTGATACATTTCTTAATTAGACTCAAGAATCACGAAAAAGCATCTTTAAAACGATTAATTTGAGTTTACCCCATATTCATCGTTAACGATATGTAGAAAAATATCAGTTTTGGGTACCGATCCTCATCAACAGAATTTTTTTTTAACAGTATAGGTACCTACACAGTGATTATTAAATTTTATGGAATATTGGTTCATGGCTTGAACCAGGTACCATCCATCAATGGTTCTCCGCACAATTCTCACTTCGAGGAGGTCTTTGGGCAATGTTCTTTTCAATCTCTTCTCTAAAAGGGTTCGGGTGAAAAGATTGCTTACCATTTTTTATCAAACAAACAACCTTGATCGCAGCATAAACAATTTACATAAATGTCTCATTTATAAAGATAGTGAATACAACTGACAGTAATTTAACATACCAACATACAGGTGAATATAAACGCAGTCACTCACAGTCAAGAAGTCCAAACTCCAAAACACAGATCAATGGAATCAATAAAAAAAATATTTCTAGTTGAGATCTATTCTGCTGTTTAAATACCTTACATAGTTTCTTGAATTTAAAGTTATGGCTAGCTTTAATATCTTATGGCCACTGGTTGTAAATCTTGGCTCCAATGTAACCTATGTAGGTATCTCAAGTTAAGATTATTATTAACTACTGGCATCTGAATGCTTTTATGTGTATTAACCTGCGTGGAGTTATTATGAATCAAAAACTGCTGCAAAGCTTCGTGGGAATTGATATACGAGCAAATTTCTTAGATTTACAGAGATCTGATCACAAATGTCTACTGAAAAAAGCAAGTCTTTGGGATAAAGTCTATTTTTTTCGAAAATAATTTTCAAGATATATTTTTGTACTATATTCAGTTCATATTAGCTGTTTTTGTACAACCCACACCACACTATTATTCCATATCTGATGACTGATTCGACCAAAGTTTCATATATTGTTATTAATATATTTTTATTCTAAAACTCTCTCAGTAAGTAAAACTTTTGAACCAGTTTACGGATTCTACTCGATACATATTCAATATGAGGCTGCCACTTTAGGAATTGATCAATAATTATTCCGAGGTATTTAATATGTGGAACCTCACGAATGCAGTGATTTTCTATATTGATGTTATTGCAGTTTGGTCTATTTGCTCTGGTAAGGGAGAAGGCTATGTAATTTGTTTTCGTTAAGTTTAAGAATAATTTGTAGTTCCTCAACCAATTTATCACTATCTCTAGTCCATCTATGGCTAGGTTCCGCACATGTTCCCAAGTATCACCTGCAAACACAAGTACAGTGCATATGAGATTAGAAAGAATATGTATTGTTTTCTTCAAAAAAAAGTCTAATCTATTCTTTACACATTTTTCAAAGATCTTTGCAAAATGACTTATTAGGCTTATTGGTCTGTCATTATTTATCGAAGTTAACCCTCTGCACGGAACACCTGTCTCTGGGACCGGTACAGTTTCGAATTTTGCCTGTACAGCTCGCGAGGTGTCTCCTCTCATTCTCTTCCTCTAAGAGAGTCTCAGGACACTCTCAGACAACAAGCAGATAGTATCAGATTTCGAATTTTTCGTAAACGTAGTCCTCTAGCTCAACCATTGGTCTCCTAGACCGGTGTTTCCCCGAACTAGTAGGTACTGCCCATACCGATGAGAGATAAAGAGTAATAATTATAAGTGCCTACTGTGTAATAGTTAATTGATTAGAGCGTTCCATGAAAGTATGTGTCGAAATTATAATGCGATTCAAGAATCTATATTCATATTGTCGAAATGGTGAACCATGTAATGACAAGATTTCGAAGATATATCGTTATTATATATAGTTTCTTGAAATGGTAAATGTAATAAATAATGTTCAATGATATTTTGTTTGATTTGTGATTTGATTTGTATTCGTTATTTTTCGTTATTCTGTTTGATATATAATTTTTTCATTCTGTGCATATATTTTTTGAATGAAACCTAGTGATTTGCACTGATTTTGGCCGGGAAATGTCCTGAAATATTATACTGGTCTGAGTGACCGGTGTTCCGCTTCACTGTTACAAATAGGATGTTCCGTGCAGAGGGTTAAAGCATAGACAAACTAACTCCGTTTAGTTAGTCTATGAGTTAAAGATCCAGATTTATGTATGGGAGTTACCTATCATGAATAGCTTAAAATCACTGGGCACAATACCTTTCCCCAAAATTAAGTTGAGTATATGCAATGAAGGATGGATTATTTCTCTGTGTGTCTGCTTTATTGTTTCACCTCAAATCCCATCAGGACCAGGGGAACCACCGTTTTTCAAAGAAGCTATTATATTATTTCTATCAGTTCACTTTCTGTAACAGGTTTGAGGAAAATTGAGTTCATTGTGGTTGTGTCCTCTCTACACATTTTTTTGGACAGGAATTATCTTCGACTTTCAGTTCCAACATTACAGAAAAGTTTGTTTGTATAATTAAAATTGTACCTTTCAGCTGGCCTGATGATGGTTTTTTATAAAACCGAAATCGATCGCCAAAGAATAAATTTTTAAAATAAATGTGTTTTTCTTACTAGACCTGCTTTGTTAAAGAAATTGGCCATATTTAAAGGATCAGTTATATTTTCCCCAGAATCATCTTTGATAGTAGTATAATTTTATTTTATTGTGTTTTCATTTGTGGCATCTTTAATAACTTCATTAAGTTTTTTGAGGTTCTTATTGCTTGATCCCTGTAGTAATTATTTTTCTGTTTGTTTATGAGTTTATTTAGGTTACATTCCGTAAATCAACTTGGTTGGTTTGGTTGTTTTTTTTCTGTTCCGTAAATATGATATTCTCCGTTATAAGGTTATATTCCGTAAATCAACTTGGTTGGTGCGGTTGGTAATTTTCTGTTCCGTAAATATGATATTCTCGGTTGGTTCCTGCGAAACAGTTTATTTATGGAACCCGGTTACAGAAAAAAGCAGTAATATTCAGCAACCGGAACAACCGAGGATATTCTTCTGTTTCTTTGGTTTGTTATTGTTTTTGTCTTCTGGGATTTAGATTATTTTAGACTTAAATCTTTGTGCTTGCTGTGATATTTCATGTTCCGTGCTGTGATTTGTGTTGCAGAATTAGACTGAATATTTTTTTTATTTTATGTCTTGTCGATTTATTATCTGATTGTTTTGTTTCATTAATTTAAGGTTTCTGACATTTTGTCCAAATCATTTTGAACTATTTGTTCCTTGTAAATATATATTATATTGATGCATTTTTTCTCTCAACAAAAATTAGTTGTAGGTAAGTACTCTATTTTTCAATTGTTTTAGTGAGAACAATATCTGGTTGAATGAGAACATTTCTTTTTTGCCTACCCAAATGATTTCTTCTTCTGTTGATTATCATTTTCATCTTCCAGTTCCAGTGGACTAAATTCTAAACGCATAAAATTATTTTGAGATTGAACCTATCTAAATAGTCACACAGCAACCGAAATACGTTCCGTAAATAAATTTCAACCAAAATAACCAGGAAATGACCGCTGTCAAAATATCGACCGGTCTGGTTGCATCGGTTGATTTTCGGAATATACCCTCAATGCATTACGATAGTTTTTTTAGCGTATATTCCGTAAATCAACCGATGCAACCAGACCGGTTGATAATATTTTGACAGCAGTCATCTCTGGTTGTTTTGGTTGAAATTTATTTACGGAACGTAATTCGGTTGCTGTGTGACTATTTAGGTTAGGTTCAACTTCAAAATAATTTGATTCATTTAGAATTTAGTCCACAGGAACTGAAAGATGAAAATGATAATCAACAGAAGAAGGAATCATTTGGGTATACAAAAAAAAATGTTCTCATTCAACCAGATATTGTTCCCACTTAAAAATTGAAAAGTAGAGTACATCTTATCCTGCTTTTTTGACCATGAAGTGAATATTGTCAATTTGGTTATTTTGATATTTGCAATAAAAAATAGGGTACCTACGAATATTTTTTTGTGATGAGAAAAAATGCATTGATAAGATATATATTTTAATAAAATCAGAAAATAAATCGACGCGACATAAAATGAAATAAATATTCAGTCTAATTCAACAACACAAATCACAGCACAGAACATAAAATATCACAGCTAGCACAACGATTTAAGTCCGAAATAACCCATGATATTCATGAAATAACCTAAATCCCAAAAGACAAAAACAATAACAAACCAAAGAAACCGAACAAAATCCTTGGTTGTTCTGGTACCTGAATATTACCGCTTTTTTCTGTAACCGGGTTCCGTAAATAAACTGTTCGCAGAAACCAACCGAGAATATCATATTTACGGAACAGAAAATTACCAACCGCACCAACCAAGTTGATTTACGGAATATAACCTTAGCCTATTCGTTTTGAGATATTTCGTGCTCCTGAGTAACTCAAAAGCTCGAAATACGGCTCGCCATTGGCTGCGCACAAGCACTGGAACAGGTGCTGTATTCTCGAGAAGTGATAATCGAAAACGTATACGAACTTCATTGCGCGAGTCCCTCTTTTACCTGCAAAAATGCACACCGCGCAATGAAGTTCGTATACGTTTACGAATATCACTTCTCGAGAATACGGCACCTGCTCATGAGCACGAAACTCTTCAAAACGAATACCGTATTTGTATTGCAAATTTAGTTGATTGTCATAATTACGCAGTATTCTCTTCTTCATTCTGTCTCTTCTTTTAATAGATGTGATTTTGCCATTAGTAATCCAGGATTTTATTTTATTGAACCTTCTAACGTTGAAATGTTTTGTTTGGTTTGTAGTGTCAAAATAATTAAATTATTGGTATGTCCAATTATTCTACAGGGTCTTTATGAATGATTGTAACAGCGCAGTTGGCTTTGGATTGCAGAATACCAATCTCTAACCAATCAGAACATAGCATGATCATAGAATTCTGTGGTTTGCATAATCCAAAGCCTACTGCGCTGTTTCAATCATTTATAGAGACCCTGTAGAAGAATGTATAAAAAAATTCAGTGAAACTTAGTTGGGACTCGAACCGACGTAGGTATTGAATGAGGAATTGAGATGATTCTAAGGATATTAATATTCGTTGTCAGGTCCCAACTAAGTTTCACTGATTTTTTTTTAATTCATCTAGATTCTAGGATGTTTGGATATACCAATAATTTAATTATTATGACTCTAGAAACCAAATATATTGTATAAGACAAAAATGATTCTCCCGGTGTCCTCTACACGAATATATATGTTTATGATAAAACATAACCTGTATATAAATAAAAAATTTCTTTCACCAACAACAGGCGACCAGTCTGCTGTTTTCAATTGTTCTATGAGCTTTGGGATATTTAACTTTGTTTTTACCACAGTTTTATTTTGTTGTTCTGACGCACAAAGATCATGACCGGGCTGTGATCAGTTATATCCTCTCTTATAATAAAAGTACTTATTAGCAATTTATTTGATTTTAACTTTTGTCTAACAAATATACGATCCAAGCGAGTGTTAGAGAGACGCCTAGTAGCAGAGTTTATACAGGATCGAAAACACAGATAGCTCAATCGAGTAAGATAGTCAGCCACATTATTGCTATCGCGATCTAAAATGTCTATGTTCATGCCTAAAAGAATGTCAATATCATGAGTTGCATAATTATCTAGAAACAAATGAATATCATCTATAAAAGCTGTCTGAGATATAGGAGGAGGCTTGTAAACTGCATTCAAACTGAATTGTCTCTCCGAAATATTATCCTACTCAGCGTTGCCTTCGAATTAGTCAACTGAATATTTGAGTAATCTACCTGAATACCTTCTTTGATCAAAAGTATCATTTCAATTATACAGGGTTGGGATAAAGTTTGGCACCAAATTAATATCTTTAAAACGAAACGGGCGATATTTTTGAAATTTGGCAGCTGAGTGTAATCATTGTATAAGAAAGGATAGTAGGCCAGCCCCCGTAGTAATTTGGTTTCACGCTTTCTTGAGCGCCATCTAGGTATATTTACCACGTTCTTGGTCTCCGACCATGCCGTGACGTGGCGACCCCTTCAAAATGGTTCTTATTTTTGTGAACTAAATATATTTGAGTAGATGTTGATACAGATTTCTGCATATTCTAGTAGGTTGCGCATCAACAAGCACATCTTTGATGCATTACATATAAAATGAAAGTAACACAGTGGCGTGTATTATGAAGTACATAAAAGAAAAATAATAAATCAATATCACTTTATTGGTATTCACATAATACATGATCACATTATACAAATAAAAAGTCTTTTTGACATAAAAATCTTTTTATGTCTATTAAAAAAAAATCATTTTATGGATTATAGTTACAAAAAAAAGAATCGAGGAAATTTTTAAACATCAGAAAAATTACAAAATGGGGCTAACATACTTATTACTTTAAGCATTGTTTAGGGAGAAGATAGTTGGTTCTGTTTTTGCAACAATCACCATATTTATTCTTCGGCGGGAAACAACAGCAGAATCAACTTTCTAATTTGCATATTCCTTCAAATTCAGATTAATGTTTTGGCTAGAAGTTTCATTAAATTTTTATTTTTTCATTCAAATACTCTGAATCAGAAAACCGTAATTGATTAAACGAAATGAAGCACTTAACTAGACTCTGTAGAAGCTATTTTTCATCAATTTTATAAGCGAAAAATCAATTTCGATGGAATGATGATTTCAAATTTTAAGATGGAGTTCACAAGTTCGAAAAATGAGGAGAAAACGTAGAGAAAATGGAAATGAAATATTAAGCAATTTCAACTGTAATTTAAGTCAAGATGCCAAATTGCAGAGGAAGCACGTTTTTTTATTGATATGTAAATGAGCATATTGAAAAAATGAATTGTATTGCGAACGAAACAGACAAAATTGATATATTTTTCATTAATCGTGCGTTATTATCAATTCTTACTTCTATAAAAAACTTAATACTCGATAAATTGACCATGAAATTCTGATGACAAAAATCATACGATACCCCATTATCTGATACAAAGTAGGCAATAGGAATTTTCCACGAGCTGTAAATTCCTCTTATCATCAAAACAAGAGCTTGGCTTGCAGGAGATGGTTTTTTTCCAAACTCGCCAAGATCCTCAAAACCTTCGAACATATCCGTTTGCCTGTTATATTCAACACTTCTCTTTATGCTCATTTCATCAAACAAAAGAATACACTTCCTTTCGTTTAGCATCATGGAATCAGCCTTCAATGCAAGGTTGACGAATATTTTTTTATTGAAACCTGGTTTGCAACTAAAGTTGCTGATCCACGACTTCAACGTTGAAATTGCCGGCAATTTCAATCCTTTTTGACGTAAAAACCGATACGTTTTAGCTCCCTTATAAAACAAAGTAAGGGCGGTTTTCTTCTCAGAAGGTAGCCAAGGACACTTCGCATTATGCCTCAATTGCATATTCACAAATGATTTGGCATAGCCTGACAAATCTGAATTTTCCACGTATTGCGCGTACCTCTTAACATATATAAATTTTTTTTTATTGTTCTCAAGTGAACGTTGCGACTATGGAAAGTTTTTTTTAGTTTTCGCAATTCTGCCCTCAGCCGCTTATTTTCTTCTTCTATCATATGCAATTTTTTTTTAGTACTCACTGCATTCACTGGAAGAGTCTGTAAATGCTCTAACCAATCATCATCACCATTGTCACTTTCTGAAGTATCCAATACGGAGGGTAAATGATTCCCAACGTTGATTTGTTTCCTTTCGTACGTTTTGGTGATCTTAGATTTCATTATGGGCGCTACTGGAAAATCCAAATTTTCCTCCTCTGACTCTGAACTTACATCGCTTTTGTATCGAAAGGGATCGGCATTGAGGGGTAACTTGCAGGAACGAGTAAACTTTTCATCGAAATGCTTACTGCATATGAATTTTTTGCTCAATGTTTCTGGAGTATGATCTGCCAAGGACATATTACCTAAATTAATAAAAAATATCCATTTTATTGTATGTTTTTCGAAAGGAGTTGTTCAATAATAAATGTACAAGTATCTACCTACTGACTTAGATGAAAAGTTAATATTATTAGTACGAAAACTCTATGTGGAACAAATATTCATCCGGAAATTTCATTCATATAAAGAAATTAAGTTATAATAAATGTACGAAAGAGCTACCAAATTAGGAAAAGGGGAGAATTCCATTAAGAGACCCCCAAATTCTACAGCCGTGACTTGAATCTAATCTCTCAGTTTTCCTCAATTTTCTCAAAGCAAGTTGAATGTGTTTTTCGTCGAACTCAAAATAAATAATAACCCATTTTATTGCTCAATTTTCACTATTTTAAAACATGAAGTATTCAAAAGTAATGAAACATAGAAATTCAATTTATATTCTGTGAAATGCATTTTTAATGCAAAATAAAAATGTAGTTCAATAAAAAATTTCATAACGCGGGGAAAAATCTTGTGATCCACTCGTTTATTAATCTAGATATTATTTAACTAGTTGATTAATTGACTATTAGCGCACACGAAATTTGAATTCAATTGCAATAGTAATTTTTGTTATTAAAAATATTTCTTTTAACTCTGACTTCCACATAGGTATATCTTGGTAACGAAGCCGTTAGATAAGTTATTCTAAAAAAACCTGGGTAATACTTCTGGTTCAACTAGCTGATAAACGACGAACGAAAAGGTTCAATTCGAAAAACATCCTTCATATATGATTTTCCTAAACAATTTGTGAATCTAGCAAATTATGCTAAAGCATTTCTGACTGTTACGTTCGTCATAACAAATTACAATGAACAAATATTTCGAAAGTGGTTTCGCAAACTTTAACCATATTGTTCGTTTGTAAACAGTGAGGGTAATAAACTTAAAGGAAGAAGCGGTACTTATTTAATTCTTCCATTGGGGTCACAAACAAGAATATCTAAAGTATTTTCTTTATTCGCCTTTCCTATAGTGGCATCCAGATGCTTGAATAATTAAAAGATTGAATGTGTTAATTTCTATCAAAGTGATGGTATTTTTGGACGAGTTTGGTGAATAACGACAACCAGAACTCAAATTGCAGTCAAAATAGCATTAATTCAAAATAAGGGATGAAAGTATCTCAGAGGCCATTTATCTAACAATTAGTTAACCAATGTTATTTCCAAATTCACTAAAAAATATTTCCAAAAGTGGTTTTGAGGAAACCACACCCATGTTACTCACTTTTTACCTGGAGGGGTAATAAACAACACGAGCACCGACAATAAAACTTGGTTAGCCTATTTTCTAGTCGCCTGGGTGTTCGAATAGTTACGCTTTTTCGATGAATACAGAAATGTAGATTGAATCTATTTATTTCCAGCTGTGAAATATTATAATTTTCATTTTGAAATTACCAGAGTTCAACTGGCAAATAAAAAAGTATAAGTTAATCTCCAAAAAATCGAATTATTGAAGACATAAATTTTTGGGCAAGTTTCGTAATACACAACAAAGTACTGACCGTGCAGTGAAAAAAGATATAGTTCGCAAGAATTATATTTTCATCACTCTTATGTACAATTAATGAATACAATAAAATTAATTTTTTTTCCCCTACATGGATGTTCAGGTTTCGTGAGTGGATACTTATGATAGCCGAGAAATATACCGAAAAAATTGCAGATAAATCGTTTATTGCGATATAAAAAACCTGTGTATCAAAGAGCACTGAATAAATAAATATATATGCCTTACCGGAAAGAATAATCCATTTTTTACATCTTTCTGCGTCCTTTGCTGGAAATCGGTACATTCTAATCGAAGCATCGATTCTTTTGCTGAGACCACAGTATAAATAAACACACTTATTTCCTGCCATTTCTAGAATATGTTTGTATTTTAATTTTGATCGGAAATTCTGAAAGACAAAAAATTGATTTTAAATATCTTTCGAAGTTTAACCGTAGTATCTTCTAAAAATTAGCAAGTTGAATGAATAAATGATTTGAACAGTAAACTTACCTCAGGATAACTGTTATCAATTTCTGGAATATTAAATTGATGTAGGAATCGAAATCTTGTCTAACTCAAAATTCACGTCAAACACGATATGATACGTATTTCGCACAACTGATAGAAGTGTTCGGTCTGAACCAGTATTTAAACTGATATATTTTATACAGGTAACACAAAGTGTACCGAAACTGAATGACGTTTTGGGTAAGCAAAAATTTCGACCATTGGAAGCGAATATGAATAATGTTTACCTAGAAAAGGTGTTTTACGATAGGGATTTCAGACAATTTTGAGAATACCTGGGCCCTAGATAGTAGATGAAGCTAATTTTTCAGCATTGCAGGTACATATCATGAAACTCGTGTATTTTGAATCGATATTTAATCTTCAGTATTACATATTGGAACTAATATTTTCGATATTATACCAACAAAATATACATGTATGTATAAATTATGTATTGATATCATGAAATTTCCTATAAGTTGATCATATCACATCAGGCCTAGAAAAAGTTGCCAGAATGGAACCCAAATAAAAACTACCTATCTACGTATTCGAAAACTTCCAGGAAAGATTAAGTGTTTCTGGAAACTTTCGAACATTTTTGACTTCATTTACTCAGTTTCATAAGATACTTATGGCACTACGAAATACTCAGGTAGGATGGAAACCAACATTAAACACAATTAATCATCGAGAAAAAAATACTATAAGTCTTTCAGATATTTGGATTTCGCATGTACCAACTCAATATGAAATATTCAAATTGAACTCAAATCTTATTGATTCTTTAAAGCATTCATTATGAAAATATATCGAATTCACTACAGATTGAACCAAAACTTTAATAGAACGTTTGTAAACGTGGGACAGAATTATTAGCATAATTTATTATAATTGTTAAGAGGAAGAAGAATGATAATGTAATTGTTTTGTTATTTTGTATTCGGTATTATCGAAATTACCGGCGAATTACTGGAACGAAAAAAATCAGAATATCGCAAACTCTGAAAAAAGTATTAGGGTAGTCATAATCAACTAAAAAAGTAGCCCAACTTGAAAACACGCCACTGGCCGTCTTTTCTCCTGTTTTTGGCGACATCTACATTCATTGTAAGTGCCATCTATTATTTAGTAGCCGACGCAAATGGAACTTTTGAATCTGTACGCTTCAATCTACGACATTACCAACTGCACTTAGCTAAGACAAGCCGAGGACACTGGCTCTTTTGCGCCACCTATCGGCGATATCTGGGGTGTGAAACTAAAATGCCGTATGGTTGACCTACTATCCTTTCTTATACATTTTCATTAATGAGATACTTCCGGTTTAACCGGATTGCGGATTGCCAGAACATGCCTTGGTGCAAAAAATCGATGTGAGGTGGAACAGCACATATTTGATGCTGCAAAGACTTAGAACAAAAAATGCAGTGAATTTATACTGTGTTGAACATGGTAAAGTTGATTCTCTTCAATGTAATGAATGGGCCATTGTAAAGAACCTCACATCCGTGTTGACATTTTTTTATGAAGCCACCCTTGAGTTATCATTTGATGATGCATGCATTTCGATTGTCATACCTTTGATATCGTTATTGAACCGGAATTTGCAAGATCGCTTTAAAAATGACAACGAAATGAAGATCAACATGAAAAATTCACTATATGAGTCCATGAACATCAGATTTTCATCATTGAAAAAACTCCCTTCGTTGATGGTAGCTACAATATTGGACCCAATCTTTCTTGACTGAGTCTGAAGTCAGTATGCAAATGCAATCATCCCGCAGCACTGATAACGCCAATATTTCTTTGGCTTCAACTACATGCGTCTCGCAAGCTCACCACATACAACAAGAAAAAGAGAGTCTTTGAGATGTGCACGATAAAACGTCTAGTCAAACAGAAACCACGGAATCTGAAGACATAAAACAATTTCTGAAAAAAAAGGATTCAGTCTTACCTGTCGGAGCCCTTATTACAACGCAATGCTGACATATGTAGTGACAATAATGAGTATAAATGGTCCACAGTCGAACACAAAAAACGAAAAAATAAAGTAAACAACACAAAATTTACTATGGTAAAAAACTAATGATCAAAATGCTCCCATACAGGGTGCTATGCGTAGGCAGTGGATCTACGTAGGAAAGATTGCCGGCCAGAGTGTTGCCGTTGAGGATATGAAACATTATTTGCGAGACGTTCCGGACAGTGAACTAATTGTTGTGAAAAACTGAATACCGTTGGTCAAAATTCTGCATTCAGTATAGGACTTCCTTCCAAAGAGGCCCACAATGTTGTTTTAACGATTCTTTTTGGCCTGAAGGTATAGTCTTGAGAAATTTTGATTTTAGTGGGCAATTTTTTCGGAGGACCAAAGACATGCAGACAACTGCTTAAAATCTTCATACCGCCATCCCCCCACAAGATCAAGGTCTGGTGAACGCTTTTTTTTACTTCTTCAGAACGTACAATCTCTGGGTACAGCATTTAACGGTCTACAGCTGATGGCTTGTGAGGAGAACGCTGACGTCATAGCGATAACCGAACACTGGAAATGTACAGAAGAGCTGCAAACCTATCGCTTAAGTGGCTATAATTTAATTTCTCACTTTTGTCGTTCTAAAGGCCACCATGGTGGATGTGCAATTTTTAGCAAGGTGGAGTATAAATGTATTGTGAGATCAGACTATAATTCACTGAGTATTGCGAATATTATTGAATGTTGTGCTGTACAAATGAATCTTGAATACTGTAAGTTACTTATAATATGTATTTATAGGCCAAACAGTCAACCACTGGCCGATATTGATGTTTTTTTGATAGGCTCAGGGCTATTTTGGAAAGTTGCTCCACTGAAAAGGCTAAATGTATTTTGGTGGGTGACTTTAATCTGAATATTCTGACGAGTTCGCCAGATGTTGGAGAATTTTTGTCTTTGCTGGAGACTTTTCACCTCGATATTACCAATTTTGCTCCCACTCGTCCCATTTCTGGCTCTTGTCTAGATAACGTATTCACCTCAATTCCGGGTACAACTGATATTGTTGAATACCATCTTAGTGATCATTCTGGACTGAAATTTGTTTCAAACCTGAATGTCAATAATGCACCAAAGAAGGGTAAAGTTAAAAAACGTATCTTCAATGAGAAATCAATTGAAAATTTTCTTCGGGAACTCTCTCATGTTGTTTGGGATGATATTTACACCAGTCAGCTTGATCCTAGCCAACTCTGGGATGTCTTCCATCTACGTTACTTGGAATGTTTCGAACGTTGTTTTCCTAAGATAACTCGTAATTTTTCAAAATCCTCAGAAACTTTCGGACAGACAGCGGAAATTAAGGAACTCAGGGATATACTGAGCAAACTTCATATACTAATATTTACTAGGCCAGAATATACCAGCATGTATAGAACCTTCAAGAAAAATATGATTCACTCTTATCTAACACGAAGAAGCAATACTATAACAACATCATTTTGAAATCTGAAAATAAATCCAAAGCTTCATGGAATATAATTAAATCTATTACAAAATCTAATGTTCCTAATAGGGTTTCCTATTCTGATAGTGATCCTACATCTCTTACGAAAGAGTTCAATGAATTTTTTGCTAAAATCCCATCGAGGCTAACTCAGGATTTGACCAAGTCACATGTGAGAGATTTGGGGGAAAGAATGGAAAAATCGTTCTATTTATTTGATATTTCAGAAAATGAAGTTTTGTCTGTGGTGAAGTCTTTAAAGAACAAAATGTCTTTCGGATGTGATGAAGTACCGGTTAGAGTTCTAAAATCATCGATTGACTACATACTTGAACCTCTGACTTTTATTATCAATCGTTCATTTAAGGAGGGTATCTTTCCAGACAATTTAAAGATTGCCATGATTAAACCGTTGTTCAAAAAGGGTGATCCTGGTGATCTGAACAACTATAGGCCCATTAGCATTCTGACCTCTTTTTCGAAAATTTTTGAGAAGATCCTTTGCAATAGATTGTCAAGTTTTTTTCATAAGTTCGGTTTAATTTCGCCAAATCAACATGGCTTCATCAAGAATAGAAGTGTTGAACCGCTATCTTTGAGCTACTCAATGAAATCACTCTCGCTTTTGAGGAAGGAGAAGTTCCGTTGAGTATATTTTTGGATCTCTCCAAAGCGTTCGACTGCGTAAATCATGAGATGCTTCTGGATATTCTTGAAAACTGTGGAATAAGAGACACTCAGTTGAAACTTTTAAAGAACTACTTGACATCAAGAAAACAGAGAGTTGTCATAGAGGTTGACGGTGAGGTTTTTATGTCGGATGACGTCGACTTAACTATGGGCGTTCCCCAGGGCAGTATTACAGGCCCTTTCTTATTTATTGTTTACATAAATTACTTGGCCAGGTTATGTTTACGCTTATATAAAAGGATTTCGCTGAGATTGTTTGCTGATGACGCAAATTGCCTGATTCGTTCAAATGTGTTTCACATGCTATCAATGATTCAAATATTGTAATGAATCTGGTTATTGAGTGGTTATGCAATCATAATCTGATTTTGAATGTTAATAAGTCCCAATGTATGTTTTTTTATAATGAGCGGTCTAGATTGGAATATCCCACATCTATATTTCTCCACAATAGTTCTGTGCGGGTGGAGAGTAGTGTAAGATTTTTAGGATTAATTCTAGATAAACACCTGAAATGGTTTCCTCACATTGACAGTTGAAGAGTAGACTAAACTCTGCGTACTATTCTTTATACATGTTGAGGACTCAGGTTGATTTTGAATTGCTTAAGTTAGTTTATTACGCAAACTTTCATTCTCTTCTCTCGTATGGAATTATTTTTTGGGGTAGTTCTTCTTATGCTGACATCATATTTGTTACTCAAAAAAGAGCATTGCGAACCATGCTACGTATGGGATATAGAGAGACCTGTAGGGGTGTTTTCAAGCAAAACAATATTTTGACTGTATATGGTGTGTACATTTATAAATTGTTGATCTTTTTTGTCAAAAACGGCCATTACTTTACAAGTTACAAAAATACAAATAACACCAGAAGAATTTCTCCCTTTATATTACCACACACACAGTACAAATTCGAGGGGTAGATCTGTTGTATGTATGGCTATCTCATTATATAATGCTTTACCTAAAATGTTCAGGAATATAACGCCTCATAATAATTTTAAGAAGTTATTGTATAGTTTCATCTTAGATTGTGAACCTTACAGTTTGAGTGAATTCACAGAATTTTGTAAAAAGTCCATTATATAGGTTTTGTAAACAACTTGTTATTTTGACTTGTCTCACTTTTTATGTCAGTAGATGTAATTATTTGAGACTAATAAACATTATTATTATTATTATTATTATTATTATACAGTTATTGAACAGCAGTCCATAGGCTACGTGCAGTTCTGACAGTTGTCTATGGTCCAGGCGAGATTGGAGGACCAACATTAACCTACGATGAACTGATTATTGCAATCTGAGTGCGATTTATTGAGGAATTTTGTGGTTTTTCGATACTTGGAACTTATTATTCATTAAATTATACTAATAAATATAATTTCACCTTAATTCTCTTAAAAGCAGATCAAAATATCTGTTAAATAAGCAATATTTCTGTGTTATAGTGGGCTGTGACACCGAGAAGGAACTAAAAACTTACAAATTCTAGTTTCTTCAGGTGAATTAAAATATGGAATTTAAATTACAACAATGAAGAATATCACTGATACGAATTTATGCAGTAGTTTTGGTATTTTCATTTCAGTACTGTTTAATTGTTAGATGAACTCGACTTATTCATGTTGAAAGTGAGTAAATGATAGACTGTTATTGATATGAAAAGAAAATCATCCTTTTTGTAGCTCATTATGAAGACTTTGAGTCCTAAAGTATAAAACATGAAAAATGTAATGAAGAGAATCAGGAATGAAGACATCTGATAAAGTAAGTACTTGGAATTAGGTACTTACCTTAGACAAAGGTCTAAGGTACTTACTGTAATGCTTTCAATTTTAGGACTCAAAGTCTTCTTAACGAGACTTGAAAACAGAATATTTCCGAATAGTTGGCGATGTTGTTACATTACAAACTTTACATACATTAAATATTCAACGTTTCAAACCAATAACAATTGTTTTTCTCACCTTCAATATGAATAAGTCAAATTCAACTTCACAATTATAAAGTATTGAAAAGAAAGTACCAAACTACTGCACAAATTCGTGTCAGTTATATTCTTTGATATATATATATATATATATATATTCTTTTGAATTGAGAGCTAACAAAATCAATACATGATGTTATCCAATTTATTCAATATAAAACATGAACGTAGGTACCTACTTGCAAGTACTTGCTTCATTCGATGTCTCATTCCTAATTTCCTTTCATTAAATTGTCATGTTTTATTTTCCATAGCTCAAAGTCTTCATAAGAAGCCTTAAAAAAATGTTTTCTTGTCAAATCCAATAGCAGTCTAATAAATTATCTCACTTTCAACATGAATGTCGAGTTCGTCTAAACAATTATACAGTATTGAAATGAAAATACAAAAACTACTGCATAAAATCATATCAGTGATATTATTCATTGTTGTAATGTAAATTCCATATTTAAATTCACCTGAAGAAAATAAAATTTGTGGAATATTTAGTTTCTTCCTTGGTGTCACAGCCAACTAGAATACAAAAGGATGGCATATTTAACTGATATTTTGAATATTTGATCTGCATTTGACGAGAATTTAGGTAAATTATATTCATTAGTCTAATTTAATATGAATAAATGTTCAAAGTGCCGAAAAACCATAAGTTTTCTCGATAAATCGCTCCCATATTACAATAATCAGTTCATTTCAGGTTAATGTTGGTCCTCCGGTCACGTCCAGCTGTCAGAACTGCTCGTAACCTATACCATATCCTATGTATATATATATATATTCACTTAAGGGGTAAGGGTATAACGACTCTAATTTCGGAGAAATTAAGTGTACTCTTTTTTCTTCGCCAAGCTTTCGAATTTATTCAATTCTTCTTCAGGGCTTCTGAAATACAACATAAATACATTTAATTTAACATTCAGCTTTCATTGGAAATTGTCTTACTGAAATTGAGGTTATGAGATGGAAAATCGTACATCAGCTTCAAACATTGTCGTCAAATTTAGATAAAATAACTTAGACATAACAACATGAATTTTCACATATACACAGTTCTAAAAACATTCATAATAAATTAGAAGAAATAAATAATTAAAATTTTCAATGTATAAATAAAATTATAAATTATTGAAGTGTCAATTTTGTTTTTGTTTCTGACAGTTTTAAATTTCTATGTTGTTGATTTATTCGTCGATTGGACCATCGTAAAACATGAAGTTTTCTTTTGATTTTTCCAATAGATACCGATATATACTACTCAGTTTGTTTGTATCCGTTTTTTTGTTGATGATATTTTCTTGTTTATTAATTTCAATCATTTCCAGTACCAACGTTTTTTGTAATTTCTTTCTGTTTTTAATACTTTTGCGTTTTCGAAATTTATTTTATGGTCTAGATTGAATGAGTGACTTGCTAAAGCACATCTATCTGGATAATTTGTAATGTTGTTGTTGATTATGTTGTATTTCAGAAGCCCTGAAGAAGAATTGAATAAATTCGAAAGCTTGGTGAAGAAAAAAGAGTACACTTAATTTCTCCAAAATTAGAGTCGTTATACCCTTACCCCTTAAGTGAATATAAAAATCATAGGCTCTTAAAATATAGAAGTTTATATATATATATATACTCAGATCGTCGCAATAATTTACTTCGCGAAAACTTAGACAAACTGCTCTTCTTGGCGTACAATATAAGACTTTTTAATTTTGAATTGGGACAAATAATTACCGATGGCGGCGCGGCAATCGCAGAATCAGCTGTTCCCGAAACGAGTATTGTTTCGTGCACGTTTAAGCAAAACACAGAGATTCTGGTGTTTCTCTATTGTTTCAGTTGATTTATTCGTCTTTGGACTGAACAATCGTGAAAATGGATCTATGAAATCATTTATTAAGTACAGATCAGATTCATCGAGGACGATATGTAGAAAAATATCAGTTTCAGGCATTTACCCTTGTCCAACTGCAGAAGGAAGATTAACCTTCTAACTTTGCTCATTTCAAAATAAATGTATCCTGATATGATCAGTTATTTAGTGGAAACAAAGAGTCCTGCTAGTAGTTAGAGCTACGGGGATTCTAACTCAAAAACTGAACATAACCTCACTTATTCGATTCAGGCGATTTTAAAGACAGTCAGGGGTGGTGGCGCCACCTAGCGGATGACGCCATGACATTTTGTAGCGATCTGTATGAAAAAGTTTCTGGACGGGCACGGGATTTGAACCCGAGAAGTTTGGGTGCGAGTCAGTCGCATACCACATAGGCTACCGAGGCTATAAGAGTTTGGGGTGTTTGGTGTTATAAAGCGGGCACATCTGAGGGTTCTGACGCATGATTGAAATTATTGTTTGAGATATTGAATGAATATGTGTTTTGCATAGAAGGAATATATGTGTGAAACTCACTTTCATAGTCTAGGTGACCATTTTTATTTTCATACTTGTCAAAATATCAGTTCAAGTAGAATTAGAAGATTTCAGCATTAATTTTCGATTTCTGTTTTTAGAGAATTTATGTTTGAAATTTCATTCTACTAAGAAAAGGAAAACAATATTATAAATCGGGCGTGAGATGGCCACTCGAGTGAGAATTAGATGAATCGAACTGAATAAAATGATTTGGCAACTACAATTACTTCAATAAATGAAAACAATTTCAAGAACATGTATTTTTTATTAACTCAATGTTCAACATCTTTCAATACCTTATTCTTATAGAAGTACATACATTCTAGGATTACATAACTTTCAACAGATGGATTAATTCTACAAAATGCATTTATTAAATCTTCGATCGAAGTTTGTTTTGTTGGGGGGATTCCGAATTAAATCTTTGATGATATCCAGAAACTTGTAGTAATAGAATGATATTCGTAGATTTTTCATCATCTCTAGTCGATTGGAATTAGCAACTGATTCAATTGAGTTATTTTCTTCAGTCGGCCTCACTGAAATATATGCAGTTTCCACATTTGACAACGCTTGTAACCATACATTCACCAGCGAATCTGATAACTTCGGCTCCACAATCCCTCTGGTCACCATTTTCGATTTGTGTAATAAAGGCTCCCATTGCCAATCGTCAAAGGATATATCACACCCATTACAACTGAGCTTGACTGCGGGTTCAAAATTTCTTGCTGGACTTATGCCACATTCGATGTCTAGAGGGGCGGATTCACAATCTATTTCCAGGTGGAATTGTCTACTCAACAGGTAATGCTTTTCGTTTTCCACAGCAACATCATATTTTTTCAACACGCGATTCAATTCAGCATCAAAAACATTTGCATCTAGTGATAAAACACGTTCATCTTCTGATATGTTGCTATTGTTTTGTGGTGATTGAGACGACTGCATGTTTGCTTAAAATTTGTTTGTAGACTGAATCCAGGAATCGTGTTCTTTACTCATCCCTAACCATCGCACCAGGACCTTATCTCCACGCCTGCGCAATACTTTTTCAACCAAGAAAATATCTGGCTGCTTTGTTTTTTGCAATTCTTCCTGATAGAAAGCGCCACTTATAGGCCTACCGGTGGAATCTTCAAGCAGGTAACTCGCAGGATTGGTTAGTTTTAACTTTTGTGATTTTGAATAATTCAGTAGTCCATTGGGGGAGATAACCTTTTGTGAAAACGTGTCTAACTTTACTTATACGTACAACATCACCTTTTTGAATTTATGGGGTCCAACTATTTTTACGTGACTGTATGCGTATTTATATATGTCATTTTCGTTCTTCGTATTAACATCTCGCGGCTTCATGCCAATAGTTCGATGTTTTTTATTATTATACGCATTCACAACATCTTGCAATATATCGATCCAACGATAGGTTCCCCTTAAACTGAATTCTTTGAATAGAGTCTCCTTTAACGTTCTTATGGCGCGCTCCACTATTGCTGCTTTCTTATCGCTATAAGTATTATAATGATTTATGTGATGAATTTTAACGAGTTCCTGAAATTTTCTGTTGAAAAATTCTTTTCTTTGATCAGATTGCAAGTTGCTAGGTATCCGACCATTATTGTGCCTGAGAATATCGATAATGCCCGAGTAACTTCTTCACCTGTCTTCCTTTTTAATGCTCTAGCCCATATGAATTTAGAAAAGCAATCAATTACAACGAGAATATATTTATAGCCATCATTACTCGTCGCAAGCCGATCAAGCTGTCCTAAATCCATTTGCCAGATGTCATCCAATCCCTTGATGATAGTTCTTCGTCTAGGAAAATTTTTGCGTGCAGGTCGATGAAGTTCCTTAACAACTTGCGTTATTTCTCTGGAGGGTGACATCTTTGTGGCTTTCAGTATTCAACTTACGATTCAGGGTTTCGATTGAAGCTTTTATTCCTTTTATTTTTCTATCGATATCAAATCTTTCAGTAGCAATTGTTGTTTGATTATGTGTATCTGCTTTGAGACGAAATCAAGTTGTTCATTAAGTTTCTTAAACATTTCAATATTGTTATCATTAGTGTTTTCCAATTCGACTCCAAGTTTTGCACATTTCGTTTCAATAACACCTTTAAACTGAAAAAATACAATACCCAATTTACCTAGGTCTTCAATTATTCTTTTTGCCGTTAAATCAACATAATTCATGTTGGCAGCGTCAGATTTTCTTATAGGCGCATCGACATTACACAATTTATGTCCGGTAAAGTCGTAATCACCATCACTGGTCATGGGAAAACCAGACCGCACACGTTTCGCTGAGGAGATCCTACGAGATAACGATACCCTACCAAATTTGTCCATTGTTGTAGGTGAAATGATTTTCAGTGCAATAAGCAACACTTAATATATAATTCCCGCTTCGCGCAACTCCTCAACGATTGCTTCGATTTCGTTATCGTTGGATGTGTTGCCTGCTTCTTTTGATGCGTGTAATAAACACAAGCGATCAACTAATTCACTAATATTATCCCAATACCTATACTCTACCGCTTTGTCATTATATTGCATCATCCCCTTTCCAAGCTTCTTTATAATCTTTTTATATTTAAGGCCATTATTTGCTTTTATTTGTTTTGAAGGATTAAACTCCCTCCTATGCACGTTGGTGATGTTTAATATTTGTTTGTAGTTTTCTTCATCTTCTTGACCAAATCCTAAAGGGTCCTTGTTGAATAACAGTTTGAGGAGTCCCTCACTACCAGGAAAATGATGTTTACCATCGATAATAATATCACCACTCTGTGAGTCAAAGTCGATTGAACTATATCCTAGTCTCCACTTAGAGGTGAGATGATCATACTTAGGCCCATATGTGAAATCTATTTGTCTGTTTCTATTTAACGATTGCTGCATAAAGCTCTGAACATTTTGTGGATATCTTTCCAAATATTTATCGAGAATGTCAGAGTTTTGAATTTCATTATAAGCCAATTGGGTAGCACTAGGTTCATCATAATCATCATATGAATCATCATCATAATTCTCTTCTTCAAATGGAATAGCTGTAGTGGAATAGTCTAGCTCTTTTTTGCTAGTTTTTGGTTGTACAACTTTTGAAGATTCAGTTTTGACAGCGACGGGTGATGATTCATGCTTAAATTGTTCTTTTATGTTATCAAGACGTTTCGTAATAGGAAACACCATTCGATTTATAGAATCATCCTCTTCAGAACGACCCAATTTGAATGCCATATATTTTTTCCTTACATCTTTGACGAGTTGTCTTATTTTAAGTTTGCGATTTTGGGTTGACTTGTCGCACGTCATGATGGGAATAAACTGGTTAATTATCCTTTATGCTGATGAATTTATCGAAACCATGTCGATAACGTCCATCATGCAAGTTGCAGTCTTTTACAATCATTAAAAAACCATAATTATCAGCGCTCCAGCATACGGAGCAAATTTCTTTAAATTTTTCATAACTCATATCGGGGGTAATGTGTTCATTGAAAACGTGGCGTAAATTCACATCATCACTTCTGAATATAACAATTATATTTGCATTATCGCGAATCAGATGTTTATTTATTGACACATATGTCTGACAAAGAAAAGCAACATCTATTTTTTTATGTCTACCCATAGAGTAATATGACTTGATTTTATCCTGCTTGCTGTTGCATATATCATCAAAGATGAATACAGAATTTTCTTTAGCCTCTGAGGTTTCTATAATATCATCATTTTCCCTATAGCTGTGATAACCTATACCTTGGACGCTCTTTAAAACTTTTTCTAGCAGTTGATATTTAGGTTGATATAAACTTTTCGAGAATATATACACATTTTCAAATCTTAACCCATTAGGATGAAGAAGTAAGGATAGAAGTGCGTTTGATTTTCCACAACCACTAGGACCCACTATTAAAAATCTGCAACTATGTGGAAATAAATCACCATTCCTATTGAATTTTGATTGATCTTCGAAAATATCTAAATTTTCTACAGGTAGAGTACTGTGATGTTGCTCAATTCGCATCTTGATTAGATCTAATAAGTTTCAAGGAGTGTGATGGATAGATATAAAGATAAATACATTTTTTTAAATATTTTATTGAGAACAACTCTTCTTTTTTTACATGACATCAAAGATAGATGTTGAAATCGAGATTTATTACGGAAAACTGCAGAATCCCAGATACGTGATGATGATGATGATACTGGTGATCGTTGTTGCTGTAAGGAGAGCTTTTCAAATTGACTGGTCATGTTTTTACGATCTTCGTAAGAATTAATTGCATCCTTGAGTAGAGCAAGTTCTCGTAAAAATTCATCTATGGTCATCTTTTCTATGTAACTGTTTAATAAGGAATAACATTACAAAGCCAATCGAATAGGTCTTTGCAGTTTGTCATGCTGCACATGCGTGGTACATTTCCATCATGATACATACACAACGGTCGCTGCATTATTAATTTTGGTGGTGGGGGATTGTATTGCTTCAGCTGGTTCAGATCAATAATCATGAGTGGTAGATCCATGTTCAACAAATATTTTCTCTTTTGATTACCCTTTACATATACTTTATCTATACCTGAGAGTAATCTTCTGAAAATGTTACTAACATTGACAAGTTCAACACTACCATAATTATATTTTAAGCCATGATAATTATTTTCCAACCATCTCGCTTGCTTCTGATCCCGCACAGACAAAGATGAAAATTCTACCTCAGGTTTCACTATAAAATGTGCTATTTGATTTCCTTTATTAATGCTTATTTCTTTCGGTTGAAAGTAGCCATTAATAACGAAACCTTGAAAATCTACTACGGCTACTTTCATCTTGTTACTGCTACAGCTCATACTACACTGAATTCTCAAAAGTTCGTTAATTTCCTTACAATTTCACTGAGAGGATGATACTCAATGACGTTGTCGTGAACTATAATACAATACGCTCTGGTGTTGACTGGAAAACCTTTTCTCGCTTCAATCTCCAATTTGACATCCACAGTGGATAATTTAAAAGTTTCGTCTCGTTTAGAGCAATCAATGACAAATAGGAAACGAGACTTGTATTTACCATAATCAAGCACTGCAGTACTTCCTTTTCTACCAGTATAAGTGTTTGCAAATTCGCAATAATTATAATGTGCTTCACTGTAGTCATTTCGATCGAAATTCAGTCGTAGTCTTTCTTGAGGATAATATTCACCATTGAGTAAAACGCGTATATCTGAAATGTCAATATTTTCAAAGTAATTTGGGTCCTTAGCAGGGTTATCTTTTCGATCAGAGTGAAAGCAGCATATGACATATCGAGGACATTCCACAACTGCGCCCGTTTTAATACTCCATAATTCTTGAGTAGCTCCTACAGTAAGAGCAGGAAGTTGATGAACTTCCCATTTTCTAAAGGGAGCAAGATAGGTTTATCCTTTTTCATCATGGAAAGCAGATTAAGTTTTAGCTCATCGTTTGGGTGGACGTGTTTGACTCTCAACTCTATATCACTGATTGTAATTTGACCTTTCGTCACTCCTGGATTTTCTCCTGTACCAGCGGTAATAATCATAGAATTACTATCGTCGCGAGCTCTGACTAATCGTATCAATTGTTTGCCACATATAACCTTTTGATAATCATTAAATACGTTGAGCAAATGTTTAAGAGGAATACGTATAGCAAATGTACCATCAGCATTTTGTAATGGTTCATTTGGAAAATTCCATCCTGCTTCATATAATTCACTATTATCATCTTTCTCATAGCACAGAAGGCCCCTTATAATGATACTAGTCCAGGGTCTTTAACAGTTTCCACTTCTGATCCACATAATTCGTAGGTTATCGAGTCAAAAAGAAAAGCTCCATAATTATTTGCCAACTTCAAAGTTCCTGCGCCTGCGGTTTTTTTCAATTGTCCCCTTATAAACAGTGCTGAATCGTACATCAAAAACCATATATCTGGTCGGTTAATAGCAATTTCAATGCTATCATTGTTGTTGAATGATTTTATGAAGGGTAGGTAAGTGCGGTTTTCCACACGAACGATGGAATCATCTCGATCTATCGGTTGATAAATATCAAACGTTCGAGCGGATAACATAGCCAAGCGATTGTAGAATTCTTCTATCTCTCAAGGATATACGTGACTGCTGTTGCTGCTTCTCGGAGGAATGTTTTTGTATTAATGACTTTTTGTTTGGTTGAACCAAGTATTTATTATGATTGTGTGTGTTCTGTAGTTTCAACTGCTGCAGTTTCAACTGCTGTAGTTTCAACTGCGATAGCGCAGGCTGATGTTGAGGAAAAATCAGGACCATTTCTTCAGTTCTAAGCGAACAATAATCTCTTCGCCCCGAAAATTCACAGAGTTAAAATCCTGATCAAGTATATTCAAGGTGATATTATCAATTGTTCTTCTGTTGCTGCTTACAGGTAGATATATCAAGTGTTGAGGGGTTATGTCTATTGCGTAACCAGGATCGACACCTACTGAGAATTCAAATATTGTGTGGCAAATTTTATCGTTGTAGAAAGAGCCCTGAGCGAGGCTGCAATCGATATGAATACATCGTACAGGTACTATATTGACAGGTAAATCTGAATGATGCTCAACTCCTGCTGGCAAATGTTTTCGAGAAAAACCTAAAAGACTACCCAGAACAATACTTTTAGTGAAATCAATAGATATGGAACGATGAAAAATCTCGCACTTCAAAGTTGTATTGTTAGGTCTCAAGTAAAAGATCTTATCTCTTTCACTAGTCTCGCTCTCTTTAACCAAGTATTTACTTAGATAATTTTCAATATCGGAAATTTCGTATGTACCACTAGGAATATGAAGCTTTCTCTCCTCTCCTCCTTCAGAATAATGCAGATACGTATTCTCTTCAATGTTCGGTATAGAATTATATGAATAAAAGCCAATTAGGGCGATACCATACTGATAACTAGCATCTAACTCGATAGGTGGAACGAAATCAGTTGACAGCGTTGGGTTACGCCCTTTCAATGTGAATACTAGCGACATGACTGAACGGGGATGATGAAAATACATCTATTTAAGCTCTTTTAATTTTTACTAAGCAAAAATTTCAAACACAATTTACCACAATTTGTGTATTATATGTCTGATATGCATCTCTGTTGTACATAATTTTACTCTTATCACCAACACCAGCTAAGTACTTCACCAATTCCTTTGGTGGTTTAAGATCACCGAAAGAATCAAAGTACTCTACTTTGTTTCCTTTTTTGCTATAGGCTACCCAATGTGTTCCAGGACCGTCCGATGAATCTAAATTAATGATACCACATTCGTGCATTCGGGTCGCCTTCTTAATAAGTCATCACGCATGAATACACCCCTGAAGTGTGATATTTGTAATTGTTTTGCATAATCGGCCAATTCATAATTGAACAACGCTCTATTAGGTAGCATCAAAGCTAGTTTTTTTGCCTCTTAACATAGAGTCCATATCCATTCTTATATTTTTTCACATATAGTCCATGTCCTATTGCTTCCATTGACTTGTTGTGACGCTGCTGTTCAGCCAACTTTCTTGTTGCATTTTTAGCATCAATAAAAGTCTTGACAACAGCGCTTCCGCCACCAAGTAAGCTTCCCAAAGTGCTCAAGCCAGCAAGAATTGGCATCAATGGCAATATGCCACCTGACTTGAATGGAATAATGCGAGGTATTTTGATGTTTTTCTTGCCTCCTGCTTTCTTGATGGCGGCTCGAGCTGCTCTTAGTGCTATCAATGATGACTTTTCCACATCATCAGTGGGATTAGATTTGCTCAACGCCTTTGTTAATGGTGTTATTAAGCCTGTCTTGAACGTCTTCTTTTTTACTTTACACCCCATTCCGAGTTTGCGTTTAACTTTCATTGCGCCGGTAACTATAAGTGCAGCAGTTTTTTCACCAACTGAAGCGTCTTTCGATTTTACACGTTGCCAAGCCTTATCCTCCAGAATTTTATCGGCTCTATGCCTTTCTTTTAGGTTCTTGTTGTGTTGTGAATAAAATATATCATGTTCCCTACAACTTTCGTCGAGAGGGTTAATTCCGTTTTGACCCTCCTGCAAACGTTTTTCTAACTTCGTTCCAGGTCCGCAAAATTGTATGTAGGTATATGAAGTTCAACAGGCAACAACAGCAACTTGATAGTGATAGTTGATAGTTTACAGAGGGGTTACAGTCCACTGCGACCTTAAGGTCTATTGTGCCCCCTACAGAGCTGTTCTGGCCAAAAAAAAACCTCACAGCTCGCCTTCCAGTTCCAGAGATCTAATGAAATCTAGTAACTGTGAAACTTCAACGAGGCTAGTTCCTCACTCTTACAATTTCTTCCCAAGGCATTTCCTCCTCAGGCTCGTAATGCCGAGGCATTCCGTGACCAGGTGAAAGGGGTTTCTTCTTCCTCCTCCCCACAGAACCTACACTCGTCAGTGTCCGACAATCCCATCCTCAACAGGTGCTTCCTAAGGCGACAATGTCCTGTAAGAAAGCCAGTGAGGAGGTGCAATTGCTTCTTGCCAGATCCAGATATCTTTTGGATCCCGCTGTCTCGAAGTTCCGAAGGAACTTAGTGGAATGATCCATCCCTGGGAGATTCCGCCAGAGCGTTTTCCCTCTCGGCTTTCTCCTTCTCCAGAAACTCCTTCTTATAGGTACATTTAGATATACCACAGAAGGGTTCTGGGCCAAAGAGGGACATTTGTGCGCCCTCTTTGGCGAGTGTATTGGCCTCTTCGTTTCCTTCGATTCCCGAGTGGCCGGGAACCCAGATTAAAAGACCTTATTTTTCTTGCCTACCTCGTTGAGTTTGTTCCGGCACTCCCAGATCATCTTAGAATCGATGACGTAGGAGCTCAGTGCTTTAATAGCAGCTTGACTATCTGAGTGTATGGCTATATCACACTTCTGATAGTTTCTTTCTAGATTTATATCTAGACATCTTTCAATAGCTAAGATTTCCGCTTGAAAGACGCTCATATAGGAGCCCAGCGACAGTGCACACTTGGTGCTTGGCCCGTATATCCCGGCGCCTGCTCCTGTAGAGGTTTTTGGAACCATCTGTATACCATTTTTACGGTATTTTCTTTGAGATTATAGTCGGTGTATTCCCGTTTCCACATCTCTTTTACTTAGCAATGTCATGAAGTTTTTTCTCAGTGATTACTTTCTTAATCATTGCATCACTAGGGAGATTCGCAGATGAGATGTAGTTATTCAGAGAGAACCAGACTCTTTGATTCTTTATTCTCTCATTACCATCACCTTCCTTAGATATTCTGAGAATAGCCTCATGGGCTACCCTATCAACCACTAGATGTAGAGGTGTGAGGTCCGTAATGACCTCTAGTGCCCTAGTTGGACACGTTCTCATAGCTCCAGTGATGCACACACAGGCAAGCCTCTGTACTTTATCGAGCCTTTTCCTCGTACTCACCTGACTTTGCCTTCAAACCAGGCTACTGCCCCATATGTGATTATAGTCTCACAATCATGACGTACATCCATCGCAGTATTTTGGGTTACAACCCCAATTTTTTACCGCATAGACGTCTGCACGCCATTAGAGCCCTTTTGGCTCTGACAGTAGCAGTATCAACATGCTTATTCCACAGAAGTTTACTATCCAGTGTTATTCCTAGGTATTTAACTTCTGACTTCCACTCCAAGGTATTTCCGTTTAAATATAACGTTTCATGTCGGGAAGTTTTCTTTTCCGAGTGAACGGAATTACTACAGTCTTGCTTGGGTTGATGTTCAGCCCCACAGACAAGCACCACTGCTCAATAATTCTAAGGCCTTTCTGCAGTAAGTCGCACAGAGTGCCTTCGAATTGCCTCTAATCATTAGGACTATGTCATCAGCATAGCCTACACATTCGAAGCCAAGCTCCGTTAGCCTATGTAGTAGTTCGTCCACCACTAGGCTTCCATAGAAGGGGAGATAATACTCCACCCTGAGGTGTCCCACGAGTAGCCTTGACAGAGACAGATTTACCACCCATCGATGTTTCAGCTATTCTCGTCGATAACACCTCATACATCCATTTGATAATGGTTTTGTTCACCTCCTCGCCTTTCAAGTGCATCTTTGACGGACACGTGCGTTGTGTTGTCAAGGCCCCAGATATATCTAGGAAGCACACATGGCGATTTCTTTATTGTTCAGAGTTCTCTGGATGGCTTCGGTCAGCTGATACAGGGCGGTCTCCGTTGACCGTCCCGCCCTGTAAGCGTGCTGACACTTATGAAGTGGTGTACTCTCCAGATTCTCTGTTCTTATGTAGTTATCTACTACTTTTTCCATCGTCTTAAGTAAAAACGATGTTAGACAAATTGGTCTAAAGGATCGAGGATCAGTCCCGTCCTTTTTCCCTACTTTTGGTATGAAGGTTACTTTTGCCCTTCTCCATTTTCTAGGTATTTGCCTCAGTGCTAGACTGCTTCTTGTGATCCTCAGTAGATGAGGGATGATCTCCTCCGCTCCTTTCTGCAGGAGTATCGGAAACACCTCATCCACTCCTGGGGATTTATACGGCTGAAAGGTACTTATTGCCCATTCAAGTCGTTGCCTTGTGAATATTTTTTTAGCAATGTCCCAGTCCTCCTTACGGGAGTTCTTGTTTTTTTCCATGCTATTTCATCACTGCTTGTGGATTCACTACCTGGGAAGTGTGTTTCGAGTAGAAGAGTGGATCGCTCTTCTTCTCCCTCAGTGTAGGATCCATCTGGCTTCTTAAGCGACATATTGGGAGTAGTTCCCCCCCCCCTTTGCCATGACTTTTTGAAGTCTGGCTGCTGTGGGAGTGGAAGTGATATTTTTCACAAAAGGCTTGGAAATTAAGTCTTTTGGCCTTCCTGATCTCCTTGTTATACTGAGTAAGCTTTTCAGTGTACCCCTGCCAATTGCCGTCTCGTTTGGCCCTGTTGAAGAGCGACGGACTTCCTTTCGGAGGTTTGACAGTTTTCATTCCACCAAGAAGCTTCCTTACTTGATCGAGCTTTAGACAGTGGGCAGCTAGAGTGAAAAGCCTCCATAATTGCCTCACTGATCTGCTCAACATGTTGCTCCAGATCGTAAAGACGGTGGTTTTCCCGCTCTATTACGATTTTCTGCAGGTTTCAACTTATTGATGAGTGTATTTAGTAGACCTCCACCCTCTTTAAATGCCAACATACTAATGAGCTTAAAACTAACTGTAAGCACTCATATAACTCATTTACTTAGTGTCAGTCACCATGCAAGAATCATTTAACGATATATCGTGAGATGTCTTTTCATCACACTATACTTTTTTAGTACACTTCATTTTTGGCAATAATTCACTGTTTGAAATCAATGAAAAAAGCACTATGTCCGAGTAGCAAATTTCTATTTGTAAAGAACACGTAAATGTCTAAGTTGTGGACTAACTCTATTCTGCATGGAAAGTACTAGTAACCTAATGTGTAGTAAAATGAATGAGGAAAGAGAGGACCACATCATAGATGGACGTAGATATTGCTGTCCCTTAAATGTATTGGTACAGACTCAAGTATAGATGTTGTGGACGGAATGGCTTGTCTTATTTGTGAATCTTTTGGTTCGTGCAGATGTGCATGTCTATTGTATCAGTACATGAGGAATAAAAGTAAATTAAAAAAAAAAAAAAAAAACTTCAGAAAAATATATATTTCTTTACATGTCCCTCACAATATCTGTCTCACTATATTCATCTCCGGAAAAATAATAAAAAAATACTCTGAACAAATATGTTTATTTACATTTTCCTTACAAATATCAGCACTTATAAACTAGAATAGGATATAAAAAATTGAAAAAAAAAGCATGAACACAATAATATTTGCAAAAAAAAAATCATCATCACTATGTACTTCTAATAGTCTATATCTGTATCCTCATCCCCAGAATCTACAAATCTTTTGTAAAGTGCATTGAGATTATTATTGTTGGGAATTGAATTATGTAGTCTGTCAGAACATTCATCCTTATCATAAATATCGAAAAGAACATTATCAAAGTCAGCATTACACCAAGACGCTCTACTTCTATATAGGTGGTGAAGATTTTCTGGTTTGATATATAATGAGAATGATCTCGTATGCAGTGAAATTTTGAATTGAACCCCCTTCTTTTCAGTCTTTTTAAAAAATTTTATAGCAAGTTCTACACATAAACAAATCAAACTTCTTGATGCGATAATAATTCCTCCAAATGCATAATTCGTCATCATCATATACATCGCTCCAATCACGTTTGTCGAGAACAATACTTTGAGCTTTACGGCTAGTGACACTTTTGAAATGAAATAACTCATTTGCTGGATATTGAGGAGATTTTCTGTAGCAGAAGATGCATCCTCTGATATGTGTTTCCACTTATAAAAACTAAATTTCTTCAAAATTTCAAACGTTATGAGTTCAGGCAAATTTAGACGGAATATGCCAACTTGAATCGACATTTTCAATAATCGCTTTTATTGCGGATTCTTGAAGATTCAACACGCTACCCTGCTGCAGTGCTTGCTCATTGAATTTGGGAATATAGACATTCTGAAATAAAATTTTTTACTATTGAGGTAGTGTTGGAAATTTTGGCGGTTGTAACGAATAATGACCCCATGGCAGCGTATCAAAGATGCTGGAATTAGGAATCGTTTATCGTCACGTCCGCTCAATGATATTTTTGATTGTTGTATGGAATAAACGTTGTGCGCAAAGGACCTGATTGTGTTTTGACTTGAAACAAGTTGAGAATTTGTTTCAGACAATTTACATAGTCGTTGAAAGTTATTTTATTTTAACGATGTAATTTTTTACTCCTTTTGATTTTTTAGTTACTTTTCCTCCCTGAATCTTAAAACTATACATTTTAGATCTCAAACTGCAAAATGAGTAATAATTGCACCATTCGCTTCATCTTTCATTAAACCAGGTACCTTTTATTCACTAAAGGAATGTTGTGCACATTATCTTTGGGATAATCGCTAGTATCAAAATGCGTATGACAATCATTTTTAATTAACTCATAGGGTTGCAACCACTGATTTCATAAAAAAAGGAATCTGTATCAATGTACATGATTTTGCAACCCCCAGGATTTTGGGGTAGCATATACTTGTAATGAAAATTGTACATGCACACCTTTGATATGTCTAAAATAGCCTGACCTATGTACAGCGGTTTGTTGAACAGGAGCTCATTCTTTTTGAGCTCGATTGCCATCAAATCTTCACACGAAAATTGTTCGACTATGGAATCTTGGAGATGATATCATATTTTTTGCGCCATAACGACCTTCATATGATTAACCAGACGTACAACCCTGTGCAATCTAATGTTTTCCATCGTTTTACCGAATATTGAATTATTAGCAAACTTGAATTGGTTTTTTTCAAGGTTGTGGTTGCTTTTGCTCTTAGTTCGGTATTAAGATCGATGTAGGTTTCAGCCAAGGAGACTGCTGAAATTTCAAAACTTTTTTGATCTTTGTTAATTTCAAACCTAATTCCAAAGCTGTTTTTAAGTGACGGTAATGTATTATATAATCTTTTTTATCGGAAAGTGTGCAAATAATTTTGAAAACTTGCGCCAGGAGGGACGCTATGCTCTGGACACAGAGGTAGATCTTTATGCAGATCATGCAGGTGGTTGCGGGTATTCCAGATCCACCTGAAGAATGTATCCCTCAGGAGAATCATCAGGAACGTTACTCACATCTACAGGTGTATCACACCATTCGAAACCTCCAAATGGCAAATTTGACTCATTGCCCAACCATACAAATTATTAACGTCAAGATACAACAAATATGATTCCGAGCTTTGATGGGTCATAATTAGTCATCTGGGGATTATTTGCTTCAGATAGTCTGTGCATGCAGCAACTTATTCCTCCGCGTATACCCTGTTCCACAAACATGATCATATCGATATCTTTAAGAATTTGTAGCTTACATTTGGTATAATTCAACATACAGTCCCAGCTGTAACCAGGCATAGTGTAGTACCATGCTGGGTCAAGTTTGTAAGTTTCTAATGCTGTCTGCCTAAAATTTTCCATTACGTCAGCGAGAAAAGTATCTGTTTTCATATAAAGGTCGCTATATTCACCTAATGATTTGATATTGAATGTTTGCCAAACGTTTTGAGCATGACGATAGCTTTTCGCATCAATATGTGTGTCGTTCAATTTATTGTGAAATTGCTCTATTGAAGGTAGTGTGGTATCATTTAATTTGTCCCAACCAGTCATGTAATCATAACAAAAAATACCCTTTTTTGTCAGGAGCTCAAATTCTTCATCGAGCAAACTGGCAATTCTTTTTTTAAATTTTGAAAATTATCAAGAATTAAAGTGGAAGCTAATTCATCCAAACTAGCTCCCATGAATTTGAATGAATCAATGAACCTAAATCTGAGATTGGTTTCCTGATGGTGATATGAACGAAATATTTTTTCTTTATTGATTGGTAGCGTTGTGATTTTACCGCGAGATAGAAGGTATTTACAATATAATTAGCATCATAATTGGTTAAATTGTGAAAAACTACGGGCACAACAAACAGCTTGCGAAAATTAAGGTTACACTGCTGATGTGCCCATCCCCCCTAAATCTGATGAAAATGATCGTGATCCCTTACTATTACGTCCTTATCATTGAACCGTTTTTCACAAATATGACAATGTGTGCCAGCTTCACTTGGAGCATCTGACTTGGTTCAATGTGTTTAATAGAAGAATAAAAAAGAGGCCATTTTATCTATTTCATCAGCAACCAATTGAGCAATTCTCACTCACCGCGAAAACTAGCCTAACTGAAAACTATCGTTGTATGCACATTTCAAATAATAACCGACACTATATGGTTCATGTTTCTGGTACTTGAATGATTCTTCACTTATTTTCTCATTGCATTGTTTGAGTAATGCCTCAAAGTCTGCATAGAGAATAATGGGCATTCTTTTTATAAACAAAATTTCGAAATTCTACATAATCATAATTTGGAAAAGATACTTTTTGATTATTTGAATTTTTACCATTTCATAATGATCATTCAATTTCACTGGGAAAAATAATTCAAGCACCTATCACATATGAATTTCTTCTCCTTATGTTTGGAGAGTTCAGATGAGAGAAGTCGTGATAGATTCTTAATCCAACAATAATGATAATTAATTTGGGGGTCACTTGCAGATTCCGAATGCTCTACATCTACATCATAGTCGGCTCAATTTGGGTAATATTTGTCTTGAACTAATAATAAATTTACATGATTCTCAAGATTAAACTGTGTGAGTCTTAAAGGTAAAACTTTATAAAATGATCGCTTTTCATTTTCTATCAATTCTAACCATATACGTTCACCGATATATTGTTCATTTTTTTCAAATTTTGCAATTTGGGTAATTTCACAGGCAGTTCTAAGCCGCTTGTATTGAGTACGGTCGAATAAAAAGGATAGCTCGTAGTACGTCAGCATTAATTCTTGCTGGATACATTGAACTAACGATGGACCAAAAAAACATGCAGCTCCTTATTCTGTACGTTAATGCATGCTTTTTTCTTAGAAATCTGATCAGGTAGTTTAATGAAAGATGATCCCCCACAATTATTTCCATTTCAAATTGTTTATTGCATTTCTAAATAAATAATTTTGCTTAATGCCCATCCGCTGCCCTTGTTACTCATATCCTCTATGTCAGTTTGCAATACGTTCGATTATATGAGTATCAAACCAAACTTTCAAGTCGTCGGTATATCAATAATTGCATTACGAGTTGTAAGAATTTACGATCTACTATTTCAACACCATCATGAGCATTAACTTTTACGAAATCAGCACAAATGTTGAGTTAACCTTCATTATTGCCATCTCCCTCAAAATTCTAGAAATTTTGCTTTTAAATAGGTGAAAAAACATCTTCCAAAAATGGTCTTACATCTACATGTGTTAATTTATTGCAAGTTCTGTTCTAACTCTACAGTTATATATAGCATAATTGTTCGCCATGTCAACACGCGAGCTATGTCTTGGAATCTGTTCCAGACCTGAACCGGTGTGTTGTTTTGGAAGACAATATTTTACAAAACAACACATTTGTTTCAGTTGAGCAATTTTAGAATATATTTTACGTTTTTCACCTAGAAAAAATTTAATTTATTTAATGCTGTATTGCAGCGATGATATGATTGTAAATTTGATGTACCAAGTTTTTGCATTTGAAGGAGAATACGTTTGTTCCATTATTATTTCATGTTTGATCAATTTTAGATAAAGTACCTTCAAAGTTGTTCATTTTGTTGTTTTTTTCTGATTCAATACACACACATACACAAAGTAAAAATGGAGATGAGGATATAATATAGTGAATTACCTTAAAATTAGAAGAACTAGCGTCTGATGATTTCGAATGAAGCTGCTGGGTTTGTTTTTTCCAGTGTGCACCTCCCCGCGGTATGTTAGATTGTATTTTCCCGAAGATAATTCAAGGTATGGTCCTCGATATCGTTCAACAACCAATCTCTTGGGTAGAAATGCCACAAAATCTTGGAACTCCAAAAGAACAGATTCCCAAATTTGGACTTAACCAGTCTACACTTCAGAATCTGGTATTCGATGTTCTTTTCCAATTGTCCAAGCCTCTTCGTTGGTTTTCTGTTCACAACAATTAAAGATGCTTCATTAATTTTGTCTAGGAATCCATTTCTAATGAACAAAAAATAAATTAAAAACATGCTAAAAAAAAAAAAAAAAAAAATGTGCAGAAACTTACTTTTCTTTATGTAGCTTGCTGTGATTGAAAATTTTCTTGATATTGTTATTGTGAACGTGTTGCTGCTGCTGCAAAGAGAAAGTAAAAATTTTACATATTGATACATATATAATTTGAAAATTTGAACTTACTTGATGAACACTAACACTGAGCACAGATATCTAACAAACACTTTGAATTGGAATGAATTGTAAACTAAATCTGAACGATATGTTCTTAGCCACAACTGGTTGAAAACTGATGCCCTGAATACCAAATGTTTCAGCTTATATACTGGAAAAAACCATAAATAACACATTGTTGGGATGCCGATCATGTGGTGGATCCCTTTTTGTTTGATATAGCTTGTGTGGTCTAGGTATTTGGAATTCGGAGAATCAGTTTTCAACACAGATTAACAGTTTTTAACCCAAAACTATCTATTGTCACATAAAACCCTTCGAAATAATATTTTTTCTGGCGCAGTTCAGTATTATGCGTTTTTGTTTTAAATGATATCGTAACTTTTTATGGACCCTTTTTATGGACCCTTTTGTTTGGGATAATAGGTGCGGTCCAGGTACCTAATTCGGAACATCAGTTCTCTCAACCAGATTCATTCTAATCACACCGAAATCTGTTAATTACCATAAATAACCCAACGAACTGAAAAATATTTCATAATGGATCCTAGAAGAGCTTATCTATGAAAGTAACAGTGTCGTAAAACCAAAAGGTATTAAAACAGGTAGGCCTCACCTATTATCCCAAACAAAAGGGCCCATAAAAAGTTACGATA
>CM024247.1:33652442-33713710 GCA_013421045.1 Propylea japonica
ACCAACAATCATTTCTGAACACTTCCTTCAATTCCTGACGAAAAATCCCTCTTTTCTTTTTGAGCGCTCGTTCTACTTAAACGAGTGCTATATCGTTTTGTCCAATGTCTGTAATATTCGAGTCGAGAATCGTCTCAAATGATATGGTTTTTTTCCTGATGACGAATTCATGTCAAATTCAATTCTGTACGTGGGACCGTCAGTTCGGCGGGCGTCGGGCCGTTAGCACGATAACTTTCGAAGGGATTGTCCTAGAGACTTGAAATTTTCAGGATGAGTTCGGGTTCTAAATGCTGGGCTGAGTTCGTTAACCAGCCAAATCGACAGAGTGTTCCATAAAAATGGTTATTCAAATTTTTGATCCTCAATATCTCAGAAATATAAAACCCATCGAATGAAATGTTACGGCCAAATGCAAGATACTGATAACGAACTCTCAAACGAACTCATGCAAATATTGTAGCCATAATATGAACAGAACCATACAAAATTCAATTGGAGTATTGATATAAAGGAACTTTATATTACCATAAAGAGATATCCGATTCGAGTAGTTTGTTTGTGAATGGAGATCGATATTCTGAATGTCCTTCGAAATTTCGTGGCCATAGTTTTAACAGAACCATAGAAATTCTAAAGAATATTGGAAAAAAACTCTTATTTCCATAACACTATATCCGATTCGAGTGAAATTTTTTCTGTGAATAAAGATTGATATACTGAATCTTCATCAGGGTTTCGTGGCCATTGTGTTAACAGAACCATAAAAAATTAAATTGGAATATTGAAAGAAGAATCTACCGCCTCCGGTGGCTGTGGGACATGGCGTATGCCTACAAGTTCACACGAAGCTGGAGGTCCGGGTTCGAATCCTGGTGCGGGTATGGATGGTGTGAAATGTCTAGCAGCACAAAAACCCACTTTGAAAGCTTGTCTGGCCTAAGTTGCCGTGGACATTAAAAGGAATAAAAAAAAAGAAGAATCTTTATATTTCCTAACAGAACATCCGATTCGAGTGAAATTCATTTTGAAAAATATACTACTATACTGAATATTCATGCATTCGCATCCCCAAGAACCATAAAGTAATTTTTTTTTCTGTGACGGGAAAAAATGTGACATTTTATATCTCTTGACAGTCACAAAGTATGACTTTTTACGAAATTACTTTTTTTTCCCTGTCAAAAAAATAATTCTCTATGTAGCCGGGAAAAAGTACTCACTTTTTTCCCGGGGAAAAAAGTAATTTCGTGGACAGTTATATTTCTTTCACTATTAAATGGTCGTTTTTTCTGTCACAGAAAAAAAAATAGTGTATTATACACGGGAAAATATTAGATTTTGGCTCTCGGCTTTTTGTCTCCCTCCGCTTCGCGTCGGGAGACAACACAACCTCGAGCTAAAATCTAATACTTTTTTCCCTTGTATAATAAATAACTATTTTAATTATTCATTTTTTTAATATTTCATATTTTGAATAATTTTCAGAATATCATTACGATTGTGCTGGGATTCTGCATTTGAATATTTGGTATCAATCTCAAATCCCATATTAAATTTTAGGTAATAGTCTTATTGCTCCACCAAACAACGAGCGCTCAAGAGCTCGCGCTCAGGGCTGCTCTTGATTTTTTTTATGCGACGTCGCCGTTTTCACACAAAAAAATGAAACATCTTAACGCATATTCGTCATTACTTCACTTCAACACATTATGTAGTATCGACGATATTTCACATTAAGATCTTTTTATGTAAAAGTCGAAAGAGATTTTTTGTCACAAATTGAATGAAGAGTTCAAAATAATCGTTTGTTTGAAATATCTCAGTGGCGCAAACAGTTAGATGGCATTTTTTCATGCAGACTTACACCCTGCATTGTATCGAAATTCGAGAAATTTTATTTAGGTTTTTTACTAGGAATTTTTCAGATACTATCATGGGTTTTTGTCAAAAAGTCCTAAAATTTACTACAATATGAAATTTTTGTCACTGGAGAATCGCGATGGTAGTTATCGCTGTGAATATCCTAACGACTGAATATTGAACAAATAATCAAACGTGTGAATATATGAACACACTGCACCAAATCCAAATAAAAGGAAATGATATTAAATATCAACTACGAAACACACTTCACTTTCTTCATTCCCACCATCTTATTCAAATACCTACCTCATACTCTTCATATCCAATCACTTTTATGACAACACAACAACGTGAGACGAACAGACCACAATCACACCAAGTTCGCAATCACTATTGAACAGTCTCGACTGTATCGCGACCTAATATAACGCATCTCAAGTTGCTCGTGAGATATACACACAATTACTCATACATATCGCTCATCTGCGCCAATCTATATCCTCAATAAGCCCATATGTGGTGGTCCCTGACTGTGCACGAACTTTGGTTACCCATGAGATCACCATTAGTTTTGACGTCAGTGGGAAAACGAACTTTTGGGAGCTTATCGGTGATGATCTGCAGGAACCCAGGTTTGGTGATGATGCATTTTCTCCGGACAGGATGAAGGAAATAAGATGGGATGCGGTTCTGCAGAATATGAGATGATAATGCTAGTTTGTATGGCCAGAAGATTTCATCTTGGATAGTTAACAACATTTTACAACTTTGGTCTCGATATTGATCGATATATCAGTTGCATATTTTCCAATTTTTGGAATTAGTACAACACCTCTACAATTTCTCTATTCATGCCCTTATACCTATCTCAACTGTTTCTGAGTTAAGTGCGTTTATTAGATTTCAGATTGATTCAATAAACAATAATTTCTTTTGTATTGTTATTTTCTCTATGTCGTTCATAGATTGATATATCAATGAATCAGTTAAATCCATAAATGTCAAAATAAATAATTTTCTGCCTGACAGGTGTTCCGTTTCGATATTTCTCCATAAATAATGGCTCGAGAAAGTTATAAACATAAAGCTTTAATGAATTTATTCACGACTATTGTGAAATCCGTCCATTGTACGTCTCTGTGATCGGCCTTAATAATACCCATTAATCAGAAGGGAATTCTGAAATATTATTCACTGCTGTCACATGGTTTATAAATTTAGGTTTGATATAATATATACTTTAAATTGGTATTCAGTATTCTAAAGTACTCCAACTAACAAATATAGAAAAACCTTGTCAATCGAGGGCCAAATCTACTCTTATTATATCAATTAAAGCATTTTTTTATCACAAAATATACAATGACCAGTTCTCAAAAATTTCTCATGTGTAACTTGACTTTTTCCACACTTGCCATTGGTTTCGTGCACGTTTGACAACTGACAGCACATCGGAGGTATAACAACCCCCATTTTTCCTATGTAAATCATAGATAACATAATGTAAATCATAGCAAAACAACGAGAGATTTTGGTTTTTCTCGAGTGTTTCAGTTGATTTATTTCTTCTTTGGAGTGAAAAATCGTGGAAATGGAACTATCAAATTGTTTATTAAGTTCAGATCATATTCATCGAGGACGATATGTAAAAAAATATCAGTTTTGGGTATTCACCCTTGTCAACTGTAGAAGGAAGATATTTATCCATCTAACTCGGCTCTTTTCAGAAATAAAATGTATCCTGATATTATCAGTTATTCAGTGGAAAATAGAATGCTGCTGCAGTGAATCATATGATATTTATAATAATAATAATATATAATAAATGGAAAGAAGAAAAATTATCATATTTGTTTATTGAAATGAAAGCCCATGAATTCCATGATGATTTTATTGAAACATGAAGGACTTCATCAAAATTAACAACTAAATTTCAATTATTCACAACGTAGAAAACGATTTCTATTAAATACAAATTAAAAAAAATATATAAATATTTTGTCGAAAGTGAAGCATTCATCATTCATTACAAACCAACAAATTATAGTCTCTTGTATAGATAAAAACTTAACTATCTAATAAGTAATTAGTTAAAAGCGGAGATAGCAGTTACCATTTACTTGTCTCATATAAAAAACAAAAGATATACTGCAAATTAAAGACCATCCAGATGAGTTTTAATCCAGTGATATGATTATAGTACATATATTCATAAAAACTCAAGTTATCACAACAATTTTGTCCATTAACAAGTACTCTTCATCTCCTTTCTCAAACGGATGAATTGGAAATACATCCTATAATGTTCTATATTTATTTCCTCCTTGTCCAAATATGAATCCTGAAACTGGCTAATCTCTTTGTCTTCTTGATTTAATGGATAATATATCAGGATACATTTTATCATCGGAATAAGACACATTAGATAGATAAATATTCTGCAGTAGATAAGGGTGAATGCCCAAAACTGATATTTTTCTACATATCATCCTCGATGAATATGATCTGAACTGATCAAACAATTTGATAGGTCCATTTTCACGATTTTTCAGTCCAAAGAAGAAATAAATCAACTGAAACACTTGAGAAAAACCAAAATCTCTCGTTGTTTTGCTATGATTTACATAGGAAAAGTGGGGTTGTTATACCTCCGATGTGCGGTCAGTTGTCAAACGTGCACGAAACCAATAGAAGGGTCTTGTCGCGGTCTTCAAATGTTAAAACCTTAGACAAAAGAAGGAATAAGAAGAATAAGAATATATTCAGTAGTCGTGGATTAATTATACAGATGTGGAAGAATCGGATGGAAACACGAGAGTTCCAGTGTTAAATTCAAGCAGGCTCGGAGTCCAGTGGAACAGTGGAACAATCGAAACCTCAGAGCGATGCGATATTGAATAAGCGGCTGGTCTGTTGGAATGGCATTCCGAAAGCTCTGATTAGGGTAAGATCGGAGCATTGGTTACAGCAAACGCTGGTATTTCGGTGGTAGTCGCAAGACGCGACGTTGCCTGTGTAACAATGCTCCGATCTTACCCTTATCAGAGTTTTCAAAATGCCATTCCAACAGACCAGCCGCTTATTCAATATCGCATCGCTCTGAGGTTTCGATTGTTCCACTGGACTCCGAGCCTGCTTGAATTTAACACTAGAACTCGTGCTTCCATCCGATTCTTCCACATCTGTATACCTAGTATCATGCTACTCGCGTATAATGGCAGTTATTCACTCGGTGATTTGGGACACTTCCCTACGGCTCGTGGCCTAAACTTCATCTCGCGAATAAGAGCTATATTTATACGCTCGTTGCATAATATACAACTGTTTGAAATTTTTGGAGAATGTGACGAAGTTGTTAAGAGAAAAGAGAACATGTCGAAAATGCAATGAAATTAATCCAAAATTACCTTGAATGAATCAAAAAAAGTTTTCAAGATCGATAGGAAAATTCTTACAATTTGGATCAAAATTACGAGAACAAAATAAAGTTTTACCAAGATCGAAGGCAAAACCAACACAAAAAAAATAACCTTGTCAATTAATAAATAAAAAAAACTATTTTAAAAAACTTAATTTCAACTCGCCGAAAATTTTAATTGAACTCTTTCTGAACCAGAAACACATAAATGAATGAAATTTTTTCAGTTCCTCCAAGAAAAACAATGAAAATTACTTAACCTTATGGATCGTATTTGAAGATTGAAGTTGTTACGAAAAAGTATTATTCGAAATATTTTTTAATCAGCCAAACAAATTGAAATTGAAGGCCGTATCTACTAAGTCACTTGAATTTGTATGGAAGAACATCATTCCTACAGTCGGAAAAGAATAAATTTTACATTCAAACTATACTTGCTTACAGCATGCTCTATTTTTTCAAGAGCCAAATCACTCGAGTGGAAAACAGATGAATACTCTCTCATGAATCAAGAAAAAAATTAATCATTCTTCAGTTGTGGTCAATTCAATTAATGTCTATCGAGTGGAAATACGACCACAAAACTGTGCGTCTAACCGCAGTTGAAAAAATCAATTGAGAAGACCACATCCTCAACTAATTTGCATTTTATTGGATCCTCAAGCGAAAGTCGCAGGTTAAACCTTAAAAATATTTGACTCATCATGGTTCCAACGACATGATTTCAAATAGATCCGGATTAATTATATAGAAATTAATAATTTTTTTCTTCAAGAATGTTCGACTTATATCTTGATAAAAAAATATCGTGTTCTAGTTTCTCCCAAATCTGTAATTCAAATTCTGCGTCAAAATGGCTTGGAACAAATCAGTTTGACCCATTGTTAAAGAACAGTTAAGACCTTGTCCGGTTTTTTAGCGCTCGTTCTACTAAAACGAGTGCTAGGTATATCGCTTTGCCGAATTGTCTGTAATTTTCGAATTTTCAAGCCGAAAATGGCCTCGAACGATAGGGTTAGACTCCCTGAGGACGAAGTCGTGGTCAAATTCAACTCTTCTGTGAGGCCGTCCGGCCCGCCGTTCGCACAATAACTTTCGAAGTGATTGTCCTAGAGACTTGAAATTTTCAGGAAGAGTTCGGGTCAAAAATGGCTCAGTTGAGTTCGTTAACTAGCCAAATCGTACAGGATGCTCCATAAAATATGTCCATTCAAAATTTTTGTTCGTCAATATCTCAAAAAATACGAAACCAATCGGAATGAAATGTTACGGCCAAAATCAAGATGCTGATCAAAAGCCTCATGCAGAATTTTGTGGCCATAGTGTTAGAAAAACCATAGAAAATTCAATTGGAATATTAGAAATGTTGAATCTTTATATTCTCATAACAGGATAACCGATTCAAGTGAAATTTATTTTGTGAATCAAGATTGATATACTGTATCTTCATGCAATATTTCAAGAGGATCGCATCATCATAACCATAAAATTATGTAAATATTTATTTCTTACATGTTTTATTTTTCTAATGATTTCCAGAATATAATTTCAATTATGTTGAGATTTTACATTCATATATTTGATATCAATCACAAATCCCATATAAAATTTTAAGAAAAAGCGCTCAAAAGCTCTTGCTCAGGGCTTTTCTTAAATTTCTCAATAACCCGCTTGAATAAGCGAATAAGGTGGGTGGATTCAATAGTTTCCAAGCCATACATCTTTGAAATTAATAAAATTGAAATTTTAACCACAAAATTTTTTTTTGGAGATTCTATTATTTCAACAAAATATTTTTTTAAATTGAAATAGTATATTATGCAACGAGCGTTCAATGATAGCTATTATTCACGAGGTGAAGTTTAGGCTACGATCCGTAGGCGAGTGGACCAAATCACCGAGTGAATAACAACCATTATACTATACTTTATCCAGGACAACTGAATATATTTCTAGAACATTTTAACAAGACCCTTCTATGACAAGCGTTGAAAAAGTAAAGTAGACACATGAGAAAATTTTCGACCACTTGTTTGTATATTTTGTAATGAAAATTGCTTTTTCGTCGATTTCAAAATAAAAGGTGATTTTAATGTGTACGAATTGATCATTAATGACCCATATTTTCAATGTGCAATCCTCATGGCAACCGTTCACAAAGTATTCAATCAAGAATTCTTGCACAAGTCAGATTGAGATCGTTGGAAAAATCTTGTAATCAACTCGGCTATTAATCGAGTGACTAATAGTATCGAACTAGTAACGCGTGAGCGGCAATTAGTCGCTATTTTTAAAAACCTAGTTGATTAAATAAGTATTTCATCATCCACTGTTATTATTTTCAATGAATGATTCAAAATACTTGATTTCTTTTCACGAATATATGTTCACACTCGATATTTTCCATATTCAACAAAATTGAATTCATCGATTTTTACATACCTCAAAATAACAACAATTTCACGTGAATGAACTACTTCGCAGGAAATTGACAAAAACAATACTCATAGTACATGACTTTCAAAAACGCCATTGTATAAAATATATAGTTCGACTAGGAAAGATTACGGAGCGACACATTGAATTTTCTAATCTACATTCAGCAATTTGTAACTATTTCAATTATATATATATTCTTTTGAAATCAAGAGCTAACATAATACAATACATAAAACAAAAATAAAAATCCCTAACTGAGGTTGGTGCAAAACGGGGTACCATACTATTTTTTCGTATGATACCAGAGCTCAGGGAAAAACCCCAGTAGAAAAAACCCTGTCTCGCCGTTTCAACAAAAATGACACTTAAAAACTATTAGAATATTGAAGGATTCCTTCTTCATTCAGACCGAACGATAACCCTCTCCAGGATGCCTTCGGAATTCTGAAACGAGAAAATCAAAGCAGTAAAAAGGAACAGAAAAATAAAATGATTGAAACTCTATTAAATCGATTTAAAATTAATAACCCAATTCAAAAACGAATCGGTAACTTCATGTATAGCTCTCAAGCCATCCTGAAATTTATATATGGAACAGTTATTTATCAGGTGTTCAATTGTCTCCTCTGCTTCTCCGCATTCGCAACTAGGACTCTCAACTGAATTCCATCTGAAAAGCATACTATTGCAACGTCCATGACCTGTTCTTATACGATTGAGAACAGTCCATATTTTCCTTGGAAGATCAAATCCAGGAACTTTATTCGAGGGATCAGTTATTAAATCTTTGTTCTGTATATTACATAAATTCCACTCGGATTGCCAAATTGGTTTATCACTTTCATTTGAATTCAGAAAAGAATTTGACCAAAAAGGTTTACGCGATTTTAATCGAGGAATCTTATTGTCTGGAATATATATATATATATATATATATATATTTCAATTGTAATGGCTAAATGCGACCTGTTACTCATCGCGGAAATTAGTTTATACGTGGCCCACAACGAGATCCATTAGGTATTGCATTATTTGACACATCGCTAATGCTTCTGATGGATTTTCCATTAGAAATTTAAAGAACTTTGACAGGAGTGTACAAAATTTTTGAGTTATGGGGAAAATGTATTAGATAAACTTCTGCGAAAACAATGATGTGAAAATAGGAGCGCATCTGCGTAAGTATTTACTTTTCCCTGAAAGTTTCAACTGTCAAAAAGTTCTGTTTTTAATAGCTGTGTTGAGAAATGACAAAATAAATTTTTTTGCAGTAGGTACATCAAAAAATGTTCGTGACCTTGAACTCTGCTGTGTTTATTGCTTCAGTATAAAATCATCAAATTTCAAATGAGCTCATTGAAGTATTCAAGGACAACCTTTATTCAATCTGGGTTTCTGATCTCTCAGAAATCAAAGGAAACGAAGAGGTAAACACTAGCCAGAACCTTTCTGTGGTTCAAGCAAATTGATCTCTCTTTGGTAAGTGTATTGGCCTCTCGTTTCCTTTGATTCCCGAATGGCCGGGAATCCAGATTGATTCTGGCCTACATCATTGAGTTTGTTCGGCACTTCCAGATTATCTTTGAGTCGATGACGTAGGAGTCAGTGCTTTAATAGCAGCTTGACTATCTGAGTGTATGGCTATATCGCACTTCTGATATTCCTTTCTAGAAAATTATCTAGACATCTTTCAAAAGCTAAGATTTCCGCTTGAAAGACGCTCATACAGGAGCCTAGCGACAGTCCACATTTTGTACTTGGCCCGAATATCCCAGCACCAGTTCTTGAAGAGGTTTTGGAACCATCTATTTGACATTTTACGGTATTTTCTTTGAGGTTATAGTCAGTGTATTCTCGTTCCCATTCCTCTCTTTTTCTCAGCAATGTCCTGAAGTTTTTCTCAGTGTTTAGTTTCATGATGATTACATCACAAGGGAGGTTCGCAGATGAGATATAGTTGTTCAGATAGGGCCAGACTCTCTGATTCTTTATTCTCTCATTACCTGTACCTTCCTTAGAAATTCTGAGGATAGCTTCATGGGCTACCCTATCAATCACTAGATGTAGAGGTGGGAGATCCGTAATGACCTCAAGTGCCCTAGTTGGGCACGTTCTCATAGTATCAGTGATACACACACAAGCAAACCTCGGTACTTTATCGAGCCGTTTTCTCGTACTTACCAGGCTACTGCCCCATATGTGATTATAGGTCTCAACGGGTCATTCCGAAGAGTTCCTTCGGAACTTTGAAACTACATATCCAAAAAAATTTTTATCTCAGTTAGAATGAGTTGAACCTTCTCACTGGCTTTCTAACAGGACATTGTCGCTTAAGGAAGCATATGATGAGAATTGACTTAGCAGAAATTGACGAGTGTAAATTCTGTGGGAGGGACGGAGGAAATTCCAGTTCACTTAGTTATAGAATGCCTCGCCATTGCGAGCCTACGTAGAGAAAATCTTGGACGGAAGAATTGTAGGAGAAACGCGAATCTAGCCTCCTCAATACTGAAGATCATTGGTGTTCTGGAACTCGAAACGGGCTTTAGGGTAGTTGCTGAAACAGCTCTGATGGAAGCATAATATACCTAAAGGTATCGGTGAATGTAACCCCCTTTACACCCTTACATAGTCAGCCAGGTGGCTAGGAATGTTTGAGAAATATTTTACTCTAGGTAATTAGAAATTGTGCCATTTTTTAATAAGATGGCTAGAGCAACGTTGCTCGCTCTAGCAATTGTTTTGTTGTCCAAAGGAAAAGGAGTGTAACCCTCTTCAAAAACTAGAAGGGTTGAAAAAGCTGTCTTTGGCACCCCTTTTTCTATGAGAATATAATATGTAGGTATATAAAAAAAACCAGTTCAACGTTTTCCTTGAAAAGTTTATACTTCAGTTCTAGATTTTAAATATTGTGCATTAACAAGGTGCAGAAATATCTCTTTTTATGAAGCGAATCAATTATGCGAACACCAATTAGTGGTTTGATGGTATTTATAGGTGTTAATCAATTCCTCACCGATCAAACAATAAATAATGCAATCCAGACGTGAGATTTCTTCGCAACAAATGGTTTATTTATGCTAAGAACTCAACCAATCCCATGATATCGTCACTAATCCATTTTTTATTTTACATAGATAACGAGAAAATGCATATTGTCCAGAATGAGCTTATTAAGATGTTGGAAAATGATATTTTATCTCATTCACGGAATCTTTTAATGGATTTTCAGGATCAAATAATTATTTCGAAGAATGACAAGATATGTACATACGTTCAAAATGGTTATATATAGCTAATGATACTGACGGCAACTTTTCCAATGATCTCATAAAAAAACTGAGAAATCTCCAGAGAAGTCAAACTGGAACCAGTAGACAGCTTGTATCTTCCTGACCTGGACTAACATTCCAAAATTCTTGAAAACCAATTCTTCTGAAAATATTCCGACAGATGACTCACCGGATAAAATTCATGTTATAAAGTTTATTGAGTTAGAAACTACGTCAATATAGGAAATATTTTCTGAGATGACGCCCGATGTGGAAGAAAGAAACACCTTGTTCTCAAGTGATTTGTCATTTTTGTTTATTTGAGATAAAACCATAAACATGAACCATGGAAATCGGAGAGTAAGAAGGGAATCGCATTTTCTAGATTCTAGAACATGATGGTCATGAATACCTATTTATATAGCGTATTGAGTTGGAATCTTGAATTTGGTTGATTTCCATTTATTTTCAAATCTGTCATTTGCGTTTTGTGATAATAATAATGATCTGAGAAATATTGGTTCCATTAAAATGTACATTCATTAAACATTTTCACTGCATACCTTCGTTCAAAACTTGATTGTTTCGTCGCTAGTTCTACTTAAACGAATGATTTATCGTTTTGCCTAAATGTCTGCTGAAAATGATCTCAAACGACAAGGTTCGACTTTCTGATGACGTCCTGCCGTAAGCACGATAACTTTCGAAGGGATTGTCCTAGAAACTACAGATTTTCAGGGTCATTTCGGTTACCCAATGCCGTGGTTAGGTTCATTAACTTGACAAATCCTACAGGGTATTCCATAAAATATGACCATCCAAAATTTTCATTTCCCAATATATCAGATAAAAAAAAATCGAAATGAAATTTTGAGGCCACATGAATTAATAAGCCTGATGCAATTTTGTGGTCATAGTGTTAACAGAACCATAGAAAATTCAATTGGAATATCGAAAAGAAGAATCTCTTTATTTCCATAACAAGATATCCAATTCGAACGAAATTCATTTTATGAATGAGGATTGATATATTGAATGTTCATGCAAGATTTCAAGAGGATCGCATCATCAGAACCATTACATTTGACTTTTTCTAACGTATGATCTTTTTAGAATAATTCCGAGTTTGTCAGTTTGATCAAGCTGAAATTTTGTTGTAAAATGATCAATGCCAATTCGAACAGTAAGAAATTTATGGGAGTTGCTTTAATACAACCAGAGAAAAGTCTGTCGTTACATAAAAAAAAATAAGAAAATCCCTGAACAGGAGCTTCTGAGCGCTCGTTCTTTGGTGGAGCAATAAGACTATTACCTCAAAAGTTAATATGGGGTTTGAAATTGATACCAAACATATAAATGCAGAATTTTAGCACCATTGGAATTATATTTTGGAAATTATTAAAAAAATTAAATATGTGTAAAATAAATCATTAATAAAATAAAGATTCTACTTTACAATGTATGAAGCAAAAAATTAGCGGAAAAATATTATTAACCCGAGTTACGAATTGTTATCCATTAGGTCAGACCAACAACCTACAATTTGATACATTCGACTTTATCAGGGTCAAAGTCAAGATCAATTAACTCCGTCGAATTTCAAATATCAAATCTAACCCAAAATGGAATGGATTGCATTCACGAATTCATTGAAAAAAATTATATCTATCAGAATTCTGATAATCAATCGAAAACGAAAATAATTATTCCATAAAATTTTTTAACGTGTCATAAATTCATACCTGTATAAGCGATGGTGAAAAGTAATTCTGCAACGTTGCAAATTTACACAGTTCTATCCCTCCAAATGGACCCTCATAAATTTAATGTTATTATTTGAAAACATTCCGATCCATATGCAAATATTGCGATTCCAATTTTAATTATTTTTGGATATTTGCCCGCATAAAATCTAGCCCTGAAATAATACGGATTGAGATTTAAATTATTCATGGAGTATCTATTCCTATTTTTGGAAATCGTATACTGCCAGTGTCATTCTGATGCAGATCCCACAGATCTGATTAAAATGACAAGTGACATGTGTCATTGTAAGCTTTTAGGCTTGATGAAACTAGGAAAATACAGGGTGTCTTTGAACAAATGCGAGGGACTTGGGGAGATGATTCCTCGATGAAAATAAGCAGGGGTAGTTCATATAAATGTTTTTCGAAATCGACCCGCCTTCCAAGGCTGTTTTAAATTTTTTTAAGAGTCCTAAAAAACAGTGGGTCATAAAACTATACATTTTTATTATCCCATAACTTTATTATTAGGTGTGGAAAATAACAACTCCTTAAGATTTTCTTCCGAAAATTGTTTTCGTGGTATAGATTTTCGAAAAATAATATTCTCTTATGGTTTCCCATTCAATTCTGGAGAAAAAAACTCAGTTGCAAAACGCGATAGATACAGTCGATACTTTTCTCGGTAAAAATAAAAACTTACAAGCAGTTATGATCAATGTTTTTTCCATTTCATCGTATGTTCTATAAATTAATATTCTAAGATATTTTTTATGCTCAAAATTGGTTTTGTCAATTATGCTCATTAATCGAAAGAAAGATCTATTAGTGAAATCAAAATATTACGGATATAATTTTCTTCCGGAAATTAGTAATTAAATCTTCAAAAAGATTTAGAGAACATCTTCATCTCCTGTCATAGACATACAATATCTTAGAATATTCATTCCATGGAACACTTATACCATGAAATGGAATGAACAGTGATCATAACTGCTTGTGAGTTTTAATTTTTTCCGAGAAAACTATCGACTGTATCGAAATTTTGCAAGGACCTTATTTTATGGGAAACCATAAGATAATTTTATTTTCAAAAATTTATCCCACGAAAACAATTTTTGAACGAAAATCATAGGGGGTTGTTATTTTCAACCCCTAATAATAAAGTTATGATATCTAACAAAATTGTGCGAGTCATATCTACTGAGTGCTTCATATTATTTATAGTTTTATGACTCAGTGTTTTTAAGAAGCCGTAAAAAAAATCCAAAACTGTCAACTCGTCATCGCCTTCCAAAGGCTGTACCTTGGAAAGGAGGTCGATTATGAAAAAAAAATAATAAACTACCCCTGCTCATTTTCATCGAGAAATCATCACCCAAAGTCCCCCGCATTTGTTCACAAACATACATTCGCGGGATAAAAGTACACAGTCCATCACAAAATAATGAAATACTATGAAATCTGTCTAAATCTGAGTAGCTCAATCTCGCACGATTTCACTAAACAAGCTACAGCAGAATAAACGGAACTTGTATAGAATTGAGGAAAAATAAACAAACCATCTCGGATACAATCTTATACTTCCAAACACCTTCCCAGTGAACCTTAGGATCATTCTTCATTATATCCAAACCCTCTCCGCAAAATATTATAAGCGATGAGTTTCTGAAATGCCACCCCGCTCCTAATTCACATTATCTGTAATTATTTCGTGCCTAGGATTTGCTTTACCGCGAATAATTAAGAGGCTTTCGCAACTGGAGCAGTAACGCATTAAGTAGGGGAACATATACCGCCCCCTGCGACCCCCCTGGAACGCGTCACGTGACGGTAATCCGGTGCGGGTCACTCATACGAAAAGTCAGTCATTAGAAGGGTCAGTCGTCCGAAAATGCATTCGCCCGAAGAGTCATTCCTCCGAAAGACCACGCCCCTCTATCGTGATTGGCCGACTGGTCTCAGCGCAATTATCTTTCATCTTTATTTAGCACTTTGAGAATTTACAGATGACTACCCCAAGTTGATAATCATATAGTGTTTATATTTCTAGTTTCGCTCGGCGATAACAGATGGAAATGGGTTAAGTTGGTTATGCGATTCTATGTATGTTTATTTCTTAACACCTTAACAACTTTATTATATGTTCTGTGCTTAACACATAACCTTATTTTCAGTTTGAATTTTTGTAATTCATCTTCGATTTGAAATAAATATAATCATAATGACGAATGTGAGGAAACTAATGATAATATGAAAATGATTGAATGATGAAATGCATTGGGAGTTCTTCAAGTTTTTGTCAAACATAATGTATTTTCAATAAGAGTAGGTAGGTATTCTGAGAATTTTACAAAACAAACTATTAGGTACAAAGCGCATTTTATGTTTTTCCAGGAAATGTTAGAAGATGAATATACACGAAAACCAGCTGTGTTTTTTTATCTGTGCATAAAATTATAATAAGGCAAGAAAACTTCAGTTGTCTATACCTACAATGAATATCATACTACCTAAATGAGACATGTAATGTTTAGGTACCTACATCTAGCATTGTTGATATAAACATGGATTCGATCCAAGGCAATTGATTTTACTGATGGAGTACCTAATTTAAGCATATGCTACATTTGTCACACTTCTTACATCTCAGGGTATTGATCGAATGATTAATTTCACCTAACTTAACAACTGATATGATCACACTTATCACAGGAATGAAGTACGAAGAGCTTTTATAACTTTACTACTTCAATATCACCATGAAGTACCACTGTAGCGAAAAATTCACCTTTTTGCATATCCACTCTTATGAAACTCAAAGAGATGTTCACCCTGCCAAAAGTACAAGAGTATTTGGACAGCGCTCATTCTCCTACATTGCCCCAAGGCTGTATAATTCTATCCCTCGTGTGATTCAGCTTGTAACTAGGTTGACACGGTTCAAGAAGCAGTTGAGGTCTTTTATTATGAGCCTACATCGTAAGGTAGCTGCTGATCTGGTTGAAATGCAGAGCTGATATGTTACTAGGTGTGTGAAGCGTTAAAGTCATTTTGGAATGTTTGCTTAATTTATGTTTCTTATTGTTCTTTTTTATACATCTCGAAACATGTGTTTCTACACTTATCGAGAACCTATTGTTTATTTTTTATATGATGTTTCTGTAATGTACCTTTATTTGCTCAAATAAACCTTATTGATTGATATTTTCAGATAATTCTATTTAAAAATTTCACTTAAGACTAGAATTTAAGGAAGTAGGTAATAGGTGTTGAAATAATACCAATTCAATCAAGGAAAATGTCGAGTATAAGGTGAATTGTTGATAAATTTGAAATATATTCTTAACGATGACAATTTTTCTGAAAAATGAGGATACCTATTAAATATTTTTGGTTTTCAAATTATTGAATAGTTCAAAATTCCTTTATGGAATTTTATATCTCTGCATTTCTGAAGTATTATGTAGATGTATGCATATTTTTTTTCGACCTCGACTTCATTAGGAGATTGAAAATAACTCTATTGATTTTTCTTCAATTATTAATCTTATGAAGAATGTTGGAAGGGTGATAAATTTCCAGGAATAAAATTGTATTAAGCTCAAGTAAGTATATCTATACACTGGTAAAATATATAAGATTTATATGTATCCTATAACTACTTATCATGGTTTTTTTCTGCATTATTATAGCCACTACCTTTTATATGTTGACTCCCATGGGGATAATAAAAAATATATTATATATAAACCATATATTTACACAAAAAAATATCTTATTCGAGTGTAATTTATTTTGAGGATCAAGGTACTTATATTCCTCTTGAATCACTCTATCTATTAAAAAACGCATCAAAATCCGTTGCGTAGTTTCAAAGATTCAAGCATACAAAGGGACATAAGGACAGAGAAAGCGACTTTGTTTTATAATATGTAGTGAAGTATCATCTCAAGTCCCTCTACAAAATTTTGAGGTAGGTACACAAATGAACGAGCGCTTTAAAGCACCTGCTCAGGGCTTTCTTATTTTTTGTTTTTGAACTGATTGATCTCCTTGTTTTATACAAAGCGCTTTGTTTAAAAGTATTTAGAGATGTTATTGTTTGGTTTTTCTAAAGCCATTCAATGTTTTGAATTCCTTCTCATCTTACAAACTATTTTTGTATTCAACTAAACAATCTTTTTCATATCTCAACTAATAACATTTCTCAATTTGAATTTCTTATTTTCAATTTGAACGGGTCCTGTCTGTACTGAGAGTTCTCTTGATTCACGGTTTCCACTTTGACTTTCTGCTTTGTGCTCGCAGTATACTTATGTCAACTTATATACTTGAGTCCTTTGAATTGAAGCGTTTACACTGAGAAAAAATTTGAATATAGCAAATATAGAAATTTCGACTAGCCATAAGCACAAAAAACTATTTTCATTTGCGATAAGTAGAGGTGTTTCCTGACAAAAAGTAAAGTAAAGCGAAGTTATAACTTTGCTTACTCATGATGAGATTAATAATATAAGATGCAAGTATACTCTTGCTAATCGTTTTTTATTTTTAATCAGAATAACTGACTTTTCTTTTAATAAAAAAGTACATTCTAGGAAATACAGAAAACACGGCAACTTGACAATAGTGTTTCACACCGTTGTTTGACAACCGTCAACCCCAATCCTCAGAACATATACATCGCATTCTTTATGCTATGATTCATGACTGTCTCATTTCATGAAAATAAAAATGATACACTAATGTGAAAATTTAACTCAATATATGTATACTAATAGAGGTGATGTAACAATGTTCTATTTTCCTTCAGGTTTTTGAATGCATAAAAGTAAAAAAACAATTTTTTCTCCAAGAAAATTATGCGACCGTTAATTTCATCTAAGAGGCGGGAATAAATTCACCAATATCTCGTCGACTTTGCTGTAGCAAAAGTCGATTAAATTTTTACGGGAAAACATCATCAAATCATTCGAATCTTTTGAGTTTATTTTATCGACAATATTGTCATGAGTTTAACTACCTCCAAATAATAATGGCAACAGAGCAAGTTCATACGGAATTCGACGGTTTGCACGAATGGCAAAGTCGTCAATGTTATGTTGGCTTGTGTACCGATTTTCCTAGAGTAGACTGATTTATTCAATTTCAACCATTCGACGGAAAATTTCGAAGTGTTTTTTGAATATTGACAGGAGTCAGGACTAATACAGCACATTTTTTTTTCACATTTTCGGGAGAGAAAAAAACATAATTTCTGGAATATTTTTTTGTTGATTTGAATATATTCTTACAACTCAGAGGAACTTTCGAGAAATTCGAAAGCCCCAACTCAAAACATTTAGATACCATAATCCATTTCAACTGTTGGAAACCTGCAATTTTTCGCAAAATGCTAGGCTGATTCGCACTTAACATTCTGTTGAATATCTCACAAACTGAATGAAATAAAAGACAATTTGCAACGGCATAAAGCAGCACACACCTAGCACAATTCAGCACAACAAATTTTTTTTCGAAAATCAAAAAGTGCTGGGCCAACTTCACTTACCTACACTGTTGCCTGGTATAATGGTTTTTTCCTCTATCCTACGGATTTTTTTATTTTCTTTCAGATAAAAAGAAAACGGATGATTTTTCTGAGACTATGACCAGCACAAATTGGCACAAATAGAATACAATCATATAAAACAATTTTAGTCGAAAAAAAAATGAAAGTGCTGGGCTAGCTTTTTTCTAATTTCTTTATGTTTTGGGTGAATTAGCGCGATATTCGTGAAGATAACAACGGCACAACTTTGCCTGAGAGTAGCACAATCTTTTGAGCATGTTTCCTCTGAAAAAAAAAAACAAAAGTGCTGGGATGCTTTTTTTTATTTTCGTAGTTTGCAGGAAAACACGAAAGATTTTGGTGAAAATATTTACGGCACAAAGCAGCACAAATGTAGCTCAAATCTTTTCATTCGTTTGTGAGAAAAAAACGTGCTGGGCTATACCTTTTTTCATAAATCTCGATTTTTCAGGAAGTGAGAAAGACTTTCGAGAAAATTCGAATGGCACAACTCAGTACATCTGTAGCACAATTATCAATTATTTAAATACCATTTTTCGAAAAATGCTGGACTGGCCCTTTTTTTCGTTTTTGAAATACAGTGGAACTTCCCTATAACGAACGTCTGTATAAAGAAGTTCTCTGTTCAACGAATTTCGTACAAGACATTGCGCCTTGAATACAAATTCCATGTTAAAAACACCCTCTAAAACGAAGTATTCAAATAACATCACTCTTTGAATGGATATTGGTAAGAAAGTGTATAATGTGGGTTTTTTTCCGAACGAACGTAATAAATCTCGACCTTAGATTAAATCAATACGGCGGGCAGAGGGATCCTTCTGAAACATTTTTAAATACAGCCCTGGCGCTGTTTAGTTTCAATATTACCATTACGCTAGTGTGAAAAGTTGTGCGAAAATGTCTGAAAGGAAGTGCTTAAGTTCGAATGATAAACTTAAATTTATCAGTGAAGTCGACCGCGACATTGCCGATTATAGAAACAAATTTTCTGTATAACAATTTTTTTGCGGATTTTGCGCGTTCGTTATGGAGAAGTTCCACTTTATCTCGAAAACCACTTGGAATTTGAAAAAAAATTATCGACACAAAGCAGCACAAACTTAGCACAATTCAGCACAACAAAAATTTTTTAGAAAATCAAAAAGTGCTGGGTCAACTTCACACACATCAAGTATCTACCCGAAGTCAATGTTCAAACGTAGCTAATAACTCTGTTATTCATAGCTAATAAAAAATATACTTGAAAAGTGGCTCGTAATGAGATGAATCAAGTTGAACTAACAAAAAAAGTCACTTCCAACTATTGAAAATTCTTAGATGAACGTCTTATTTGTTCACGATAAATGAATTATTATCTGTAGCCAATGAATTTGGAACTATCGAGAATAAAAATTCATTTAGCTCAAGTGAAAAAAAGTTACTTGTACTTTTTTTCTCAGTGTATGAAGGGTCATAAATTAAGTTATACCCCTTCCAGGTATTCACTCGCATTGACGAATGGAGAATATCTCAACCTTTGTCTAAGATCTCAACATATTTCGTTTCGATAGTTTTCTTTCATAATACTTCTGTAGTTTATATCCATATGCCCTTTCAAACTTTTTGAGGACCTTTTGATGCCCTTGATATTTAAACATTCCATCTCAAATATACTTATACCCGAAATCTAAAAAAGTTCACTTAGGACCTTTTATAAGCACTGATCACAAAAATATGTTAAACTCAGACTTCTGAGCTATCTTTGGACGATATGCATGGAATAGCTGAGGAGTCTGAGTTTAATAGGTATTTGTTGATTTTATCGACGACTATAATTCTCTGCTCAATTGTTCCGTTCATAAACGGATATTTTCATTTGATCGGTTTTGTTTGAGATATTATTGAGAAACAAAAATTTTTAATTACCATATTTTAGGGGACACACTGAACTATATTCTGCTGATTAACAAACTTAACCATCTCTGGGGCAATTCTTCCTACAGTTATCGTGTCTAAGACTTTACGGATGGCCCCAAGAAATCGTTATCAGTTAGTCGAACCTTATCTTAGGAGACTAGCATTCGAAAATTACTTACATTTGAGCAGAAGGATGTAGCACTCGTTTTAGTTGAACTAGCGCACAAAATTACACCATGTCCCAAAGCATAATGATTAAATTTTAAAATAGTTTATATTTTTGAGTAAAAAAATAAAGGACAAAATTTTTAAGTCAAGCTTGGATTGCATACACCTACATAAAACTTCAGAAATACAGAGTTATAAAATCTATATACCTATTTTGGACTATTCAACAATTTGAAGACCATCAGAAGGTTTCCTTTAAGAGCTGTGTCATGGGAGGGACATTTGTTTCAGAAGAACTATATGATCTGCCCTTACTTAATAATTCCACCGAGAAAAAAATGCCTACAAACTTTACTCATTCACCAACTTTTTTCCATAAGAAACTTTTTATTGGTCCTAAGAAATAATTTTTTCGTTCACTTATTCATCAATTCAGGTGACCAGACAACTCAAGCCATTGAGACAAATTACTGAGGATTCAAAATAATATCGTGAAAAAGGTATATGTACTACATATAATGAATCTGAATTGGTTCAAACATCGAGTTTTCCATTAGTGTAATTTCAAATTTAATAATTTATTTTCTTTTTCTATTCCAGTTATGTCAAATTTAGGTCATTTTCATGTTACGGCTAGTCTATGAAATGCTAACTGTTTGGTAGCACTTTGAGGTGCTCAGAAGTTCTTTACAGATTATCAAGCACTAAGCCCTCCTAACAAATTCCCGAAGCACTAAGCACCAGTTCACTAAGTACTTCGAGTGCTTTCACTAGCACTAAGGACAAGGCTTCGGCACCCAATATAAGTACCTTGATCCTCAAAATAAATTACACTCGAATAAGATATTTTTTTGTGTAAATATATAGTTTATATATAATATATTTTTTATTATCCCCATGGGAGTCAACATATAAAAGGTAGTAGCTACATATAATAATGCAGAAAAAAACCATGATAAGTAGTTATAGGATACATATAAATCTTATATATTTTACCAGTGTATAGATATACTAACTTGAGCTTAATACATTTTTGTTCCTGGAAATTTATCACCTTCCAAGATTTCTCATATGATTAATTATTGAAGAAAAATTAATGGAGTTATTTTCAATCCTCTAATGAAGTCACGGTAAAAAAAATATGCATACATCTACATAGTACTTCAGAAATGCAGAGTTATAAAATTCCATATAGGTATTTAGAACTATTCAATGATTTGAAAACCAAAAAATATTCAATAGGTATCCTCATTTTTCAGAAAAATTGTCATCGTTAAGAATATATTTTAAATTTATCAACAATTCACCTTATACTCGACATTTTCCTTGATTGAATTGGTATTATTTCAACACCTATTACCTACTTCCTTAAATTCTAGTCTTAAGTGAAATTTTCAAAAAGAATTTTCTGAAAATATCAATCAATAAGGTTTATTTGGGCAAATATAGGTACATTACAGAAACATCATATAAAAAATAAACAATAGGTTCTCGATAAGTGTAGAAACACATGTTTCGAGATGTATAAAAAAGAACAATAAGACACATAAATTAAGCAAATATTCCAAAATGACTTTAACGATTCACACACCTAGTAACATATCAGCTCTGTATTTCAACCAGATCAGCAGCTACCTTACGATGTAGGCTCATAATAAAAGACCTCAACTGCTTCTTGAACCGTGTCAACCCAGTTACAAGCTGAATCACACGAGGGATAGAATTATACAGCCTTGGGGCAATGTAGGAGAATGAGCGCTGTCCAAAATACTCTTGTACTTTTGGCAGGGTGAACATCTCTTTGAGTTTCATAAGAGTGGATATGCAAAAGGTGAATTTTTCGCTACAGTGGTACTTCATGGTGATATTGAAGTAGTAAAGTTATAAAAGCTCTTCGTACTTCATTCCTGTGATAAGTGTGATCCATATCAGTTGTTAAGTTAGGTGAAATTAATCATTCGATCAATACCCTGAGATGTAAGAAGTGTGACAAATGTAGCATATGCTCAAATTAGGTACTCCATCAGTAAAATCAATTGACTTGTATCAAATCCATGTTTATATCAACAATGCTAGATGTAGGTACCTAAACATGTCTCATTTAGGTAGTATGATATTCATTGTAGGTATAGACAACTGAAGTTTTCTTGCCTTATTATAATTTTATGCACAGATAAAAAAACACAGCTGGTTTTCGAGTATATTCATCTTCTAACATTTTCTGGAAAAAATTAAATTCGCTTTGTACCTAACAGTTTGTTTTGTAAAATTCTTAGAATACCTACCTACTCTTATTGAAAATACATTATGTTTGACAAAAACTTGAAGAACTCCCAATGCATTTCATCATTCAATCATTTTCATATTATCATTAGTTTCCTCACATTCGTCATTATGATTATATTTATTTCAAATCGAAGATGAATTACAGAAATTCAAACTGAAAAATAAGGTTATGTGTTAAGAAATAAACATACATAGAATCGCATAACCAACTTAACCCATTTCCATCTGTTATCGCCGAGCGAAACTAGAAATATAAACACTATATGATTATCAACTTGGGGTAGTCATCTGTAAATTCTCAAAGTGCTAAATAAAGATGAAAGATAATCGCGCTAGGACCAGTCGGCCAATCACGATAGAGGGGCGTGGTCTTTCGGAGGAATTACTCTTCGGGCGAATGCATTTTCGGACGACTGACCCTTCTAATGACTGACTTTTCGGACGACCGATACCTACTCCGGTAATCTCTTCGCTACGCGCCGAACTAATTCCAGATTCCCTGATTGATGGCCGTGTGCGATTTACGCGCGACTGTGAATCCTCATTTTGGAATTGAACGGGTTTGAACGCGCATGCGTCGGTTTTTGTTTGGAAATATTGCTAGAGATAAACAAAAATGGGATAGTTGATGGCTTTCAACAAAACAGTTTTTGGTTATCTGACGATCAAATTACCCTCTCCTTGTTGTGAAACTTACAAACCGATTACACTCAGCTCACTTCCATGGCAGGGCGAGAATGTAATCACTACACTTCTCTGCTGCCTTCCGCTGCTTCTCGTGCTGCCTCATGCTTCCTAAATTGGCGGTTTTTCGGAAGGAAGTCAAAGGACCATCATTACTGTGGTTGCGCTGACAACAGAATCGCCGAACGCCCTTACGAAATTTCTAATATTTTCGAAATATTATTATTATTATCGTCTAGAAAATGTCTGCCATTGTGTAAACAGAACCATAAAAAATTCAATTGGAATATTGGAAAGAAGAGACTTCATATTTCCATAAAAAATTATCTGATTCGAATAAAATTTATTTTATAGATAATGATTGAAACATTGAATGTTCAAGCAGAATATTGTGGCCATAAAAATAACAAAACAACAGATAATTCAATTGGAATATTGAAAAGAAGAATCTTTATATTTTCATAACAGGATATCCGATTTGAGTGAAATTTATTTTGTCAATCAAGACTAATATACTGAATTTTGTGCAAAATCCCAAGAGGAGCGCATTATCAGAACTATAGAATTCAATTTTTTCTTAATTATTCATTTTTACATATTTAATTTTTCGAATAATTTCTAGAATATAATTCCGATTGTGTTGAGATTCTGCATTTATAAATTTGGTAGGTATCAATCTCGAATCGCATATAAAATTTGAGGTAATAGTCTTATTGCTCCACTAAAGAATGAGCGCCCAGAAGTTCCTGCTCAGAGCTTTTCTTAAATTTTTTTTAAGGGTATCATTGCCATGATCTATTGAGTTTATGAAAAGCACTGTTATGCCTAAGGTGGCGTAAGGACTCGGTTTCACATACAAAAACTCCTCAAAAAAATCCGATTGCTGCTAAACTGATTGCAGAAAGCTATCGTACTTCTTATTGTTTCACCTCGTAAATAATACTGGCGATCTTAGTCGGTTTTAAAATGGAAGCTATTGTTAATACAACTCGAAGGTCTAGATCAGATGTGTCTTGTCACGAAATGAGATATGGCTTTATTATCCTTATAGGTCATGCGGTTACACCCAGTATGATGAGGAGTGCCAAAATCTACATGTATGATTCAACTACAAACAATTCGATATATTTTCTTTTCTCTTGTTCATTCAGCTATAATATTGATAAATACATCCAAATAAAGATAGCACTTCGGCGATACTTCCATATTCGTAGATTATTGGTTGAAATTGAAAGTCATAAATCCAAATAACCAAATTAAGATCGATCTGATGAAATATTATGTCATGAATAGCTTCCAGACTTCTTGGTATTGTAGGTATTGATATTAATTTCGGGTTTTTCAATGACACTGACAACATTGAATTTATTTCATGAACACACCCTTTCACTAATTATAGAACTGTCATTGTCAATTCATTCAGTGAACTCAACATTTTCATTAGAGCACTAGAAAGATAGTATGCCAGACATGCTGACTGGGTCCAACCATAGACTCGAAAATTACAGATGGTAATGTCAATTTCTCAGTTATTGTGCTCTATTGTTAGTTGCGTGCTTTTTTTGAAGAATAGTTAATTGAAAGTATTGATTTTTTATTCAAAACAATAAAGTTGGAAACTAGACAGGTAAGCATAAGCATTTATTCGATTACAGATTTCATTTCATTTGAATTGTTCTGTAATTTTCGAGTCTGTGGTTGGACCCAGCATCGCTGTCTGGTATACTCCCCTTTTCATAGCCTTTTTCATCATGGTGAAGTACAAGAACGAACAACGTCTGAAATAATAAGTTTAGTGGAAAAATATGAGTGTTCATTTTCGAAAAACAAAAATGTTCTGGTTAGAGTCATTTTAATCGTATGGATATGTATTTGTTATTGATACTATGAAAATAGTTTTTGTGAAAGTAAAATTGTGTTTCATTTGAAATATTTGAAATAGTGTAATGTAATTCGCACTTGTGAATTGTTTTAGATGTATTTTCATCGTTTCTGTTTTTCAAAACTGAGGAAGATGAAAAATATCAGAGGTATTTCGCCTTGCAATTGAGTGAAGTATTTTGCGTGAGGATCCTGGCTTACACCCAAAAGAAATAAGCTGATCCAGGAATTGAAGCCGATGGACCACTTGTAGCGAAGCATATGCGCCAAGATGATGAAAATCATCGCAAAATCAACGAATCGACCGCTGCAAACATTCCTGTGATGGATATACAGGATGTCTCATTGAAAACTCATCAACGAATCAGAATTTTTGAAAATAGCCAGATAGGTCGATTTTTGATGAGGGAATGTGGATAGTTTAGTAGCACAAATGTATGAATGGATTTACATTTATATAAACCTGCAGTTTTGTGTTCTATAAAGTAAATGTTTCAGAAGGATTTATTTGTACCATAGTTCCATGAAAAACCCCCACTTTACCTATTCAATTCCTGGTGGGGTTGCAACCCTCTTTGAGAGGTTGCTGGTAGAAACAAGAGTTGTATCCCAGATCATGTCCCCTTGTCATCAAAAATCGACCTGTCTTAGACAAGTTTCACTCAAAAATTGAAGAAAAGCCCTGAGCAGCAGCTTTTCAGCGATCGTTCTTTGATGGAGCAATAAGACTATCAACTTTAAATCTTATATAGGGACTTGGATTGATACCAAATATATCAATGCAAAATCTCAGCACAAACGGAATGATATTCTGGAAATTATTCGAAAAATTAATATATGAAGAATGAATAATTAACAAAATTAAATTCTATGATTATGATGATGCGAAACTATCAAAATTTTGCATGAACATTCAGTATATCAGTTTCGATTCACAAAATAAATTTCACTTGAATCGGTTATTCTGTTATGGAAATATACAGATTTTTCTCTTCAATATTCCAATTGAATTTTTATGGTTCTGTTGACACTATGGCCACAAAATTTTACATGAAAATTCAGTATAACAGTTTTCATTCACAAGAAAAATTTCAGTTGAATCGAATATTTTCTTATGGAAATATAAAGATTCTTCTTTTCAATATTCCAATTGAATTTTCTATAGTTCTGTTGCCACTATGGCCACAAAAAATTTTTTTTAAATGCCATATTTTATGAACAGCCTGTATGATTTGGCTGGTTAACGAACTTAGCCGAGCCATTTGGGAATCGAACTTACCCTGAAAATTTCAAGTATCTAGGACAATCCCTTCGAAAGTTATTGTGCTAACGGCCGGACGGACGGCTCCACGGACAAAATTAAATTTGACCACGAATTCGTCATCAGGTGTAGAACCCTATCGTTGGAGACCATTTTCGGCCCAAAATTCGAAAATAACAGACATTTGGGCAAAACGATATAGCAATCGTTTCAGGAGAACGAGCACTCGAAAATGTTTCCAATTGTACTTCAAGCTGATAAAAAGTGTTCAAAATATCTCTAATGGTTTGCGTTTTATCGAAAAATTGTCAAGTATTCTACAAGTGCACAAGTAATCGATACACATGTGGATCGTAACAAAGAAACTTTCAATATTTTTTGTGTGCTCACTCTCACAGACAATCCCACATTTTATAAAACAAATGTTATATACTAAGTTGAGATTTTAACAAAGGTTCTTTTAGGTATATTTCTGTTTGGAGTAGGTTTTTATTCGTTTTTTTATTGTTCATGACTAAAACATAAATGAATAACGGTGAATTGTCAGATAAGAGATCATTTGTGACAGAAGAGTCCCGAGTACCATCATATTATAATGAAATATAACCATGAAAACTCTGCTAATCTGAGATGAGGCATATTAATAGAGTCACCATAGAATTAGAAAAAAAAGAATAACTTCTCATTATGTTTTCTTATTTTCATCATGCATAAACACCTTTGTTCATATGACAATGAAATTCAACACCAAAAAAAAACCGAACAAAATGAGTTCGTTACACTAACCCGAGTATCATGTATACAGGTGAGGATGACATCATAATAACTGTCATTAATCATAATTTCATTGATATAAGCATAACGGTTTGAGTGGTTTTCCAGGTAACGCGACAAAAATTTATGTGCATGAAAAAATATATCCGAGTATTCAGATTATTCACGAGTAACCGTGACAAATCAACTGTTGTGAGTGGATTCACGACTCACAGTGGAATATTAGAGAAATCCTTGGACGATGAGGGATTCCCAACAACAGACGGGATTTCCTATTTTGGTTTTCATTCATAAACAACAAATGAGGTTTTAATGATCTATGTAGGTATCAACAATCGGCCAAGATGATATTAAGTTTTAATTTTAAAAAATGCTGAGTTTGTGGTAATAACTGAATTGATCGGATAAAAAATTATAGGGAAGCCGTGAGTAGGTGCTTCTGAGCGCCCGTTCATTGGTGGAGCAATAATGCTATTAACTCAAAAATGTTTATAGGACTTGAGATTCATGCTGAGTATATGAATGCAACATCTCAACAGGATCGGAATTATATTCTGGATATTTTTCGAAAAATGAAACATGTAAAAAATCAATAACTGAAAAAGATCAAATTGTAGGGTTCCGATGATGCGATCCTCTCGAAATTTTGCATTTCACTCGAATCGGATGTCTTGTTATGGAAGTATAAAAATTTTTTTTTTTCAATATTCCAATCAAATATTTCAAGTGAAAAAAGATCAAAAAGACTACTTCAATATTGTGTTGTGGCAGTGACAGACTAGAATATTCTGGAAATTGAGCGAACGAACGATTTGATTGTCAGTATATTTTATGGATGTTTGCTGGCTGTTTTTCAATGTCAATATCTTTTAACTGTATAAGTATTTAGCATATTTTTGATGACGAGTAAGTAGAGGATTGTATTAGACCGCAGAGAAAACGGTTAATTATATTGTATTTCAGACTATATACTATATAGCCGAAATCGAATGCTGAATAAACAAAAAATTTTTCCTAAAAAAACAGAGTGTGTCTTTTGTTCACTTAGTAATAATAACCACATACCAAATATGGAGAAGTTCATTGAATTGATTCCAAGTGAATTCATCCATAGTTAACACTATGGCCACAATATTCTGTAAGTATGGGACTTATTATGAGCATCTTGCATGTGGCCGCAAAATTTCATTTCGATTGTTTTTCGTTTTGTCCTGAGATATTGAGAAACAAAATTTTGAATGGTGATATTTTAGGGAATACCCTGTGACGATTTGGCTGGCTAACGAACTTAACCGCGGCATTCGGAAACCGAACTCTAATTCAAAATTCAAATCTCTAGGACAATCCTTCGAAAGTTATTGTACTAACGGACGGCCCCACGGACAGAATTGATTTGACCATGGATTCGTCATCAAGGAGTCGAACCCTGTCGTTTGAGATCATTTTCAGCTCAAAATTGAACAATTACAGACATTAAGGCAAAACGATATATCACTGGTTTAAGTAGAACGAGCGACGAAACGTTCACGTTTTGAACAAAGGTATGCATAGAAAATCTTTAATGAATGTACATTAAAATGGGACCACTATTTCTCAGATCATTATTATCAGAAAACGAAAATGACAGATTTGAAAATAAATGAAAATCAACCAAATTCAAGGTTCCAATTCAATCCGTATACATAGGTATTGATGACCATCATACTTTAGAATATGCGATTCCTTTCTTAATCTCCGACTTTCATGGTTCATGGTTATGGTTTTATCTTAAATAAACAAAAATGACAATAACTTTGAGAACAATGTGTTTCTTCTTTCTTCTACATCGAGCGCCATCCCAGAAAATATTTCCCATATTGACGTAGTTCCTAACTCAATAAACTTCATAACATCAATGTAATCCGGTCATCTATCGGAATATTTTTAGATGATTTGGTTTCCAGAAAATTTGGAATGTTAGCCCAGGTCAGGAAGATAAGAGCTGTCTAGGAGACCAGTTTGACTTCTCTGAAGATTTCTCAGTTTTTTTGAGCGCTCGTTCTACTTACATCAACATTTCATTTCGATGGATTTTGTTTTGTCTGGGATTGAGGAACAGAAATTTTGAATGGCCATATTTTATGGACACCCTCTAAGATTTGGCTGGTTTAACGAACTCAACCGAGCCATTTAAGAACCGAACTCACCCTGAAATTTCAAGTCTCTAGGACAATGCCTTCGAATATTATTGTGCTCAAGGCCAAAATTGAATTTGACCACGAATTCGTCATCAGGCAGTCTAACCCTATCGTGTGAAACCATTTTCGTCTCAAAATTCGAAAATTACAGACATCCGGCAAAACGATATAGCACTCGTTTAAATAGAACGAGCGCTCAAAAAGCATTCGGTCCAGGATAATTCTTTTGGCATACACAGCTCTTCAAAGTCGACCATTTTCTCTAAAATTCCTCATGAAATGAGAAATTTTTTCGAAAATACGAAACCCAGAAAAAATCTAATTATACAGGGTGTTTTCATCATAAACTGGACAAACATATATTTTCTTGTAGAGGACATCGGGAGAATCATTTTTGCCTTATATAATATATCCCTTTTCGAAGCATAAGCGAGATACAGGGTGTCAAACGTCATTTTTTTGAGCAATATCCTTATGAGTGTGGTCAGTTATGTATAACACTTGGTGTAGCGGTTTTTGGTCAAATCTCAGTATTTTTTGGGTCCTTATTCAGAACAGTTGACGAACTCCGAAAAAAAATTACAAAATGGCGGAAGACCTGCAATGCTCCAATTTTTTTTTGTGGTTGTCAAATTGACTTTTATTTCTGAATGAACACAATTTTCTAAGAATTTCTGTGAAAAAAATTTTCAAAAAATCGAACACAATTTTTTTTTTTACATGTCTACAGCGATGAAAAATTTCACTCGAAATGGATGAAATTTTGAACAATTGTACTTCTTGAATTATCATCACGAATGTAAAATATCGAACGATTTCGTTACTACAGGCATTCAAATGTTTCGTTCAGACCTCTGAAATAATGAAAAAAAAATTGTTTTGGGTTCTAGAATCAAAATAATTAAATAATTGGCATGTTCAAACATTTTAGATGAATTTATACAAAAAAAGTCAGTGAAACTTAGTTGGGACTCGAACCGATGTAGGTATAAATAGGGAAATGGCACTGTTCTAAGGATATTAATATTCGTTGCCAGGCAACGTAGTTCGTAGTTCATAGAGTTGGATTGGTATTTGGATTTCAGTGAATATAATTTAGCCAGTGGTCAAACTCTCTGAACTACGAACTACTGTTGCCTGGCAACGAATATATCCTTAGAACAGTGCCATTTTCCTATTTAATACCTACATCGGTTCGAGTCCCAACTAAGTTTAACTGATTTTTTTTGTTTACATTCATCTAAATGTTTGGACATGCCAATTATTTAATTATTTTGATTCTAGAACCCAAAACAATTTTTTTTCATTATTTCAGAGGTCTGAACGAAACATTTGAATGCTGTAGTAACGAAACCGTTCGATATTTTTACATTCGTGATTGATATTCAAGAAGTACAATTGTACAAAATTTCATCCATTTCGAGTGAAATTTTTTCATCGCTGTAGACATGTAAAAAAAAAATTGGTGTTCGATTTTGAAATTTTTTTTCACAGAAATTCTTAAAAAATTGTGTTCATTCAGAAAATAAAAGTCAATTTGACAACCACAAAAAAAAATTGGAGCATTGCAGGTCTTCCGTCATTTTGTAATTTTTTTTCGGAGTTCGTCCACTGTTCTGAATAGAGGACCCAAAAATATTGAGATTTGACCAAAAACCGTTACACCAAGTGTTATACATAACTGACCACACTCATAAGGATATTGCTCAAAAATGACGTTTGACACCCTGTATCTCGCTTATGCTTCGAAAACGGGATATATTATACATATAAGTCAAAAATGATTCTCCCGATGTCCTCTACACGAAAATATATGTTTGTCCGGTTTATGATGAAACACCCTGTATATTCGTAATCTATACGACCTCGAATTAATGAGGAAAGAAACGAAGTAAAATAGACTTGACAACATCTTTCCGACATTGACAAACTTTCAATTCAATCAGTTTCAGACGTAAAGATTCACATAAGAGTGCTTGGATCGAAAAGGTTCTCAGACATGGAGAGGTTTTTTTCCTTGAAACTGTCTCAGAACAAAACTCTGGAACTGTATGGCAAGATCCCTATGATCTGAAAATTGGAGGTGCACGATACACTTGAAGGTCACAGAGCCAATTAAAAGAATCTCATCATTTTAGATGAACAAAAAGTCGAAGAAACTATTTCAAAGGTTTTTAAGTGATTAGATGAAAGAGAATGCACCAAAGCTAATCAATACTTCCTTGAAATTCCCAATCAAATGAAAAGCCCAATAGAACATAATTGATAAGCGTTCACGACGCTGAAATATCCCCTGTTTAGAGCCGTCCGAAATGCCAATACGGCGTACAACCGACCAACAATTATTTCAACATGAATCGGCATACCAATGATCTCCCTGATGACGAATTCGCCGTCTAGCCGTTAGCACGATAACTTTTGAAGCCATTGTCCTAGAAGCTTGAGATTTTCAAAAAAAAAGCTGCGGTTTAGTTCGTTAACCAGCCAAAACGTTGTTCCAAAAATATGATCATTCAAAATTTTTGTTCCTCATTATCTCAGACAAAAAGTAAACAATCGAAATGAAATTTTGCGCCACGTGCAAGATGCTTAAAATAAACCTCGTGTAAAATTTTGTGGCCATAGCGTTAACAAACCATGAAAAATTCAATTGAAATATATATGGTTTTGCCCTAATGTCTGCAATATTCGAATTTTGAGTCGAAAATGGTCTCAAACGATAGATTTCGACTACCTGGTGACGAATTCGTGGTCAAATTCAATTCTGTCCGCGGGGCCAGCCGTCTGTTAGGACGATAACTTTTGGAGGGATTGTCCTAAGGCCGGCCATCCACGTACAGTTGAAACTGTCAGTTTCGACTGAACAGTTAAAACTGTCAGTTTCAACTGTGAACTGAGATGTGCACACACGTGCAGTTCAAAGCTTCAGTTTGTTCCATGATGGATTCGAGAAGGTCCGACGATCTGGCGGTCCTCGGTTTAATTTTTGCAATTTTACCAAGAATAAAGAAGAGAAAGCATAAACACTGGTGCAAGCAGTGGCTACAAAAAAAAATTTATCTTCACACATAAATTTATTGAGAGAATTAGGAGAAGAACCATTAGATTTTCTCAATTATATGCGCATGACTGAAACAGTGTACCAAAAATTACTATTGTTGGTTTCTCCTTTAATTGTGAAAAAAATACAGTCATGAGAACTGCAATATCTCCACATGAAAGATTAGCCGCTACTCTGAGATTTTTAGCCACAGGACGCTCGTATGAGTGCCTGAAATTTTCTACAAGAATATCTCCTCAAGCCCTCGGAAAAAATACCAGAAACTTGTAAAGCTTTGTACATAGTGTTGAGGAAGTATATGTAGGTATGTGCGTATTGGATAATTTATACTATTTACAGATATTGAAGAAATGGGAACAATTATCATTACAAACTGCTTTTATTGTTACAAAGCAAACTGAAACTTAAATAAAATGATCTACTTAAAATTAGAAAACAAAATAGCATGTTTCTTGTCTAAAAACGTCATTTACATATCACGAAATTGAGAAAAATAAGAGGATAAAATCGACTATAGCCTGGTTATGTTTACGCGACATTGTGATGCGCACCCTTGCTCGACACGAAATCAACTGAGAACTCCACAGTTGAACCCCCACACACTGTCAGTTCAGTTAAACCTTTCAGTTAAAAATATGAACAATTTCATTTCTCTCAGTTGAACTGTTCAGTTGAAAAATTCGAGTTGAACTGAGACTGAAATACCCACTCACGTAGAGTTTCGACTGACAGTTTTAACTGTTCAGTCGAAAGTGACAGTTTCAACTGTACGTGGATGGCCGGCCTAAGAACGATGCATGATTATTTATAGCCTATGACCATTTCTAGGTTATCATCTATCACCATACCAAATTTCATCAAAATCCGTTCAGCCGTTTAGGCGTGAAAGAGTAAGGCCGGCCATCCACGTACAGTTGAAACTGTCAGTTTCGACTGACAGTTAAAACTGTCAGTCGAAAACTCTACGTGAGTGGGTATTTCAGTCTCAGTTCAACTCGAATTTTTCAACTGAACAGTTCAACTGAATATCTTGAAAATGATGCTTTGTAGATATAAAGAACCTTCATTAGATTCCACTTATTTTTTTTTTCCTCGAAATAGTTATTTCAATGAAAAAATACTGTTTCCATTCAAATAAATCAAAAGAAAATTCTAATGGGCACTTCCGGTGGACACCTTGTATAATGAGAGAAATCTTCATCAATTCGTTTCATCATTGTCTGAAACATGGAGTTGAGCGCGCAACTCATATCTCTCACCGCTTCTATCTAAAATCCATCTAAAATGAGGCAACCCTGTACTGAATCCACCTATAAATGAGCAACCCTATACAGTCGGATTTAGAATAAAATAAGCTTTTAATTGACACTATATAGATCAAATAACAGAAGAGGGTATTTTCACCTCTTTGACTCACCTCTTCAAACCTGGCAACCCTACAGTGGTACCCGGAAAAAAGCAGCCAATCATTACTTTTTCACTTGTTTAAGGTATATTTTCTTAACTGGTTGACGATTTTTTCAAAAAACAGATGAGGGAAATATACTGAAAATTTTCATTATTTTCAATTTTTTAAAATTTAACATCATCCGCACCAAATTTAATTTGGCAACCTATGTCGAATGTGTCGATATAAATGTTATCTATCATTATATTATATATTAGATTACTGCAAATTCTACTCAATTCCAGGATATAAAATATATTACAACAATAGTAAGATTAATCAATGTGATGGTGTAGTGTGTATATAGCAGATTATCTGAATGAACATACAGAAGTACTACAGATAGGAGACTAAACATCTTGAATACTTGTTTTAAAGTGGCAGATGAGGAAGAAATACAAGTTTCTGCCTTATATAGATCACACGATATGGCTAAAACGGAAATTACAATGAATCTAAATAAATTTTTGAAAGAAAAACAAAATGTTGAAAACCATTTCATCATAGGCGATTTTAATATCGATATTCTAAATCTGGATTCCATTGGCCAAGAGTTTCTGAATAACCTCCTTGAAAAGGGCTATACACCAGGTTTTCAAACAGTTACTAGACCAGCTAACATAAACGCAAAAAACGATGGATCCTGCATAGACAAACATATTCATTAAAACTTCAAAAATAAAAACTGAAACATGCAAACTACTTAATACAATAACTGATCATTATCCATTATTTTTAACAGTCCAAAAATTTAGAAAGAGTGGTAACTGGAATAAAAAGGTGAATAGTATAAATTACAATTGTTTGAGAAAGGCTTCAAAGAAAACTGGGATGAGATACAGACTATACAAGATCCAAACATTGCTATGAACTTACTGATTGCAGAAATAAAGAAATGTGTAAAAGATCAACAATAACTAAAACTTTAATAAAAGACAGGGAAATACGAAACCAAGAAAAGGTTGGATTACGAAAGGCATAATGATCTCCTGTAATAAAAAGGATATATTATACAAAATTTGAAAATGCGACCAGAAAATGAAAGGGCAAAACAAGAATACAAAAACTACGAGAAAATATTAAACAAAATTATTAAGAATGCCAAAATGATGTATGATTGTCAACAATTAGAAAAAAATAGCAATAGTATTAGGAATCTTATGAAAATAATAAACCATTGAAATTGCTGAAATTGCCTAAAATGAATGATAAATCGATCTTCCTACAACCAACAGATAGTTATGAGATATCTAACATTATTTGAAATATGAAATTAAAAAATGGTGGTATTGATGACATAAATGCCAAAACAATTAAGATCGTATCAGCCTTTCTTTTGAATCCACTAGTCTACATTTCAACTTATGTATCGAAATGGCTATATGGCCTGATGCGTTAAAAGCTGCAGAAATTATACCTATTTATAAAGCCAATAACAAAAACTATGCAGAGAACTATAATAGACCAATATCTTTGATATCTAATCTAGCCAAGATTTTGAAAAATTTAGGCTTTATAACTTTGTGGATAAATGCAATATACTATCTAAAAATCAATATGGTTCGCTAAAAATAAGGGCACAAAGGATGCAATATATAAGATAACACAAGTTATATATGAAAGTTTAGATAGGAGTAAAACAATTGCCATAGCATTTCTAGATTTAAGGAAGGCTTTCGACACAGTGGACCATAAGATCCTAATGCAAAAACTGTATAACTATGGAATTAGAGGTAAAGCCTTAGAGGTAAAGCATACTCACTGATGACAGATTATTTACAGAACAGGAAGCAAAGAGTTAGAATTAATGATAGCGTTAGTACCAACATGACCCTAAAAACGGAAGTGCCACAAGGAACAATTTTAAGTCCATTACTATTATACTATATGTAAATGATATGTTAAGATACAACGTTATATCATACGCAGACGATACAGCGATAATAGTAGAAGATGAACATGGACTGGAATAGAAGAAAGATGAATGAGGATTTAAAGTTGATGTCAAATCGGTTTGCAGTAAACAGATTATCGCTAAATTTAGATAAAACAGCATACATGACTTTTGGAAATTATTGTGATAGTTACCAAAAGAAACTAGAGATAAGAGTGGGTTCAAGAATTTTGAATAGAGTGGATAGTTACAGATATCTCGGCATTGTTTTTGACTGTAATATGAAGTGGGGAGAAACACATAATTTCTAATAGATAAAACCAATATTTGATATTTCTTATCTATAAATTGTCTAAAATCATGATCCTTAGAGCCTTAAGAACGATATATTAAGCTCTATTTAACAGCGTCGTCGGTTATGCAATAATAGCATGGGGAGGAGCATATTCCAATGTTTTAAATTTACTAAGAAATATTCAAAGAAGGTTACTGAAGATAATTAATAAGAACACACCTGTAAGCATTAATAACCCACTGCATATAGATCAGGTATATGCTGTGGAAGCATTGTACTACCACTATGAAAGCCTCAAGAACAAGTTTATGACATCTGATAGTGTAACAAGAAACAAAAGTATACAGATACCAAAAAGAGAAAAAACTGTTAGTGAAAAGAGTAGTTATATCAAAGCAATAAAATTATTTAATAGTCTGCCATCAACTTAAAGAAGATACAAGGAAAAAATGTGAAAAAAAATACTGAAATAATGGATTGTGGTCAACGTGCAATGAATAGAGGACATATAAAAATTAATATATACATAATAAAATTATTAACTTTGGAGATATTGTAGATGACTCACTAGGAAATTAAAAATGTTACTATGCAACTGTTGTTACTTAAAATATAAAAAAAAATTAAAAAATGATATATTTAGATATAAGTTAGATATAGGTAATAATGTGACCAGCCCCACCAACAGATAACTATGTTTATCTCTGTGGGATTTGCACCGACTGATGTAATTTACTGGTTTAAATAAATAAATAAATAAATAAATAAATAGATAATAAATAAATTTATTTCTTATCACTAATGAATACCAGATGAAGTTTTGTACACTGCGCAAAAAAATTAACGCACATTATAGAAATCTCAAATTTATTCTACGACCGAAGGTGTTGTCAATGATAATTATTTTATTTTATCAGAATTATGCATGCATACTATTTTTCTTCAATACAGATGTTTTTTTTTCCAGCAGGAATAAAAAAGATGAGATTATCAGATTGTTAATGTATTGGCTACATTATGAAATAAGTTGTTCTCGATCAATTCTAGTGATCAATGGTTTTTCTTTCGTTTGATTTTCTACACTCGATCGCTATGCAACGCGAAACACGCAATTTGACCCAAGAGGAATGTGACCAAGAGGTAGTTTTGCGAGAAGAAGGGTGGACATACACAAGAATTGCAGAAAGGTTTGGAGTTTCCCATACAAGTGTGTCCAGAATGTTGCAGCGATTCAGGGAGACAGGTATGAATGTCCGATGATCTGGACAGGGTAGACCACGGGTAACAACTGCCCATTCAAGAACGTTACTCGAGAGTTTCTTCGTTTAGACAACGGTTTGCAACCGATCGCCTCCTTCAAAATCAGCTTGAGCAAGAGGCCCAGCTCTTACCCAGCCCATCGAAGGACGCGTTTGGATTTTGCGAGAGAACATATCCATTGGGAAGAGGCTGATTGGGAAGGAGTTCTCTTCACAGATGAGTTCAGATTCTGCTTCTATTATTGTGATCAACGTTCCCTTGTATACAGACGTCCACACAAGCAAGAAATCTGGAAAGGAGTAGATCAGAACATTTCATGATCACACATTTTGATTATAAGTCGTCGTAGCTTAGGGCTGCCATACGTCCCGGTACGCCGGGACACGTCCCGATTTGAAACATTGAGTCCCGGTGTCCCCGCGTTATTCAATTGTCCCGGTCACTTCTTTGAATTTAGTGTTATGTTGTAATTTTTCGTATATCTAACCGTTTCGAGGAAAAAATTATTGAACGGTTGTATGTTACTCGCTAAATAAAAAAATTAATACTGTATATAGTCCGTTCACGAAAGGTTGAGCCGTCGGTGGTCATGATAATTTGACATATTCCACTGTGTATATCAAAATTTTAGGTTATGTTCTTTATTTTTTGTCAGATTGATACGCAATGTTGTCAATATTGCATAGAGTTGTCTGATAACTCGTAAGCTCGTCGGACTAGGCCGGGTACATTCGGCAACATTGAATTTATTTTTCTCTATGACAGATAAACTGCCAACTTCAGATAAATAAAGAAACGCCTACTATTTGCTCAACCTTTCGTGAACGGAGTATAGGTATGCCCAAAATTTGCTTTTATTTGGATAGCTCGTCAACTGGGACTCACTTAAGCTTAGTCAATATCAACATACAATCGTTCAATAATTGTTTACTCGAAAACGGTGAAAAATACGAAAAAATTGCAAGAGTCAAAAAAGTTTTTGAATTGAACGAAAATATAAAAGTTGATTATACGCTTATTAGTGGCGTACCGCAAAAATGGGAAAAAGGGACATGGCTCCAGAAAAGAAAACACCCTGTAGATTCAAGTTTAAATTCAGGAGGTGCAATGATGGAGACAGTTGAAAAAAGCTCGCATTCCAAATTTGGACTGAATATCTCAAAAACTGCAGGAGCTATGAAGAAAAAACAATTTTTCTTTGGAAATTTCAACAGCCTGTAAGTAGCTTCGTAACGAAGTTTTTGCGGACATGTTCATATCAACTTTTTTCTTAAAATTATATGTAGATTCACACCCTCCAATTGTGACATGCTATAAGGCAACACTCTGTGGAACTGGCTGAACAGGGAATTTTCCTCGGAATGGAGCGCAGGGGTGGGCCTGAGGTGGTCGAGGATTCTCATTGAGAGACCGTCCTCGCGATCTGAGGTCAATAGGCTTCTGCTGCTGGAGAGGAAACAACTCAGTCTGGTGACTGGTGCATTGACTGGTCACCTGTAAGCATTTGAAGAGAATGGGATTGACGAGCTGCTCCCTATGCCGGTGGTGCAGGAGTACTGATGAAACGGTTGAGCATATTTTGTTCAACTGTGGGAACCTTACTGAGTTCAGGTCAACACACCTAGGAAATCCAACACCTTCTATTCCTATGGTGAGAGGGACCACTTCTGGCAGGCTCGCGACATTTCTGTCTTCGTGTCTGAGGAGCTGAATCTCTATAGAACGATGCGGGTGAACAATGGGCACTAGGCCTCAGTTCGGCCGGTAAGGCACCGCACAGAGAAGAAGAAGAAGAAGAACACTCTGTATGTATAACACCTATATAGACCTATAAGATGAGCTTTTTTTGCACGGTATATTAACCTACTTTTGTGTCACTTGTCCGGTAGATGCTCCAACATTTATGGCAGCCCTATCGTAGCTGCAATTAACGCAAGGGGTAGAAATACCAAGTATTGAATCACTTATCAGCATTCCAGTATTTTAAAAACTGTTTATTTCTCTTCTTTCACACACACAGATTCGGTGAAATCCTGAATTTTCCTTCCATTCAATGTGTCTTGTTTCGTTCAAAACCTTCCCGAGAGAACATAAGTCAGTGTATTTCTCATACCTGATATCATACTAATAATAGGCTCAGAATTTTTCAATATATCCTCGTAAACTAGCTTATACTGCGTTTGGAGAGGAGTCACTACCTGAATTAGAGCTCGCTTCTTGAATTCGATGATCCCATTTATCTCCATATAATGAGGGATATCGACAACCACAATAAAAGTAAATTGTAGTCCCAGAAAAAACCAGGAAAATGAATTCCCATATTCGCGGGAGCATTGTCGAGTGGCAACCCGAGGGAACAGGACAATTTTCTGGCGAAAATGGGACCAAATATGAAGCTAGGCTACCGACGCCGACGGTTCGATAATTCGATTTCCCGGAGTGTGTTCAGAGTGCCTACAACCGAATAAACTTCAGCTGATGTTCGTGGGACATATTTTATTTGATATTTAGGGAATTTTCAATTTTCCCCATATGTGGATATCGCAGACGCATCGTTTTGTTCCGGTATTGAAGTACGTACATTCGTCAGATGGGTACATGACATATTCGAATGAGACAGCTGTGGGTGGAGGTTATGACATTTTTCTAATGAGATACAGAATTCACGAATGATGGCTACCGTTTTTTATCACTAGTTGGCGCCTCTGTTGCGTGAGGTCCTGTCAAAGTTCCTTCTACTGTCATTGATTTATTATTATTAAAACAAATTCTTATTAATTAAGTCGTGTGCAAAAAGTGTACATTCGATTCCTAAATCATAATCTTTGACGTGAACATTTTATAATTTTATTACAATTAGCTATTTTTGAGCGCTCGTTCTACTTAGACAAGTGCTATATCGTTTTGTAGAAATGTCTGTAATTTTCGAATTTTGAGCTGAAAATGATTTCAAACAATAGGGTTCGACTCTCTGATGACGAATTCGTAGTCAAATTCAATTCTGTCCGTGGGGCCTTCTGGCCGTTAGCACAATAAATTTCAAAGGGATTGTCCTAGAGACTCGAAATTTTCAGGATGACTTCGGGTCCCAAATGCCTCAGTTAAGTTCGTTAACCTGCCGAATCCAACAGGGTGTTCCATAAAATATGGCTATTCAAAATTTCTGCTCCTCAATATCTCAGAAAAAACGAAGCCATCGGAATGGAATGTTGCGGCCACATGCAAGATGCTCGTAGTAATTTCATGCAAAATTTTGTGGCCATAGTGTAAACAGAACCATAGAAAATTCAATTTGAATATTGAAAAGAAGAAACTTCATATTTCCATAAGAAGATATCCAATTCGATTGCAATTCATTTCATGAATGAAGATTGAATTTATATGCAAAATTTTGTGGCTAGGTATACCTAATGTTAACAGAACCATAAAAAATTCAATGGAAATATTGACAAGAAGAATCTTTATATTTCCATAACAGGATATCCGATTTGAGTGAATTTTTTTTGTGAATGAAGACTGATAGACTGAATTTTTATGCCATAGTATTAACATATCCGTAGAAAATTTAATCGGAATATTGGAAAGAAAAAACTCTGTATTTCCATAACAGTTTAATCGATTCAAGTTAATTTCATTTTGTGAATCAAGACAGACATAAGTACTGAATGTTCATGCGAGATTTCGAGAGGATAGTATCATCAGAACCATAGAATTCAGTTTTTTCATTTATTTATTTTTTACAGATTTCATTTTTCGAATATCCGAGAATATTATCTTGATTGTCCTGAGATATTGCATTCATATACAAAACCGTACTTTCTTCATTAACGTAGAAGTTGGGGGGAAACACCCACTTGTTTCATATTTTCAGACAAGCTATAACATACTGAAGTCCAGCGCATATATTCTGACATACTCGATAAACAGGGTTTTCCAATAAGAGCTGTTATTTTGATGTTCAAAGAAAAATGCCATTCAGTATAAATAAAATAAATAATATCAGGCAAATGACCACGACGACCACGCTTACAGGACCATATCCTTTCAATGAAATTTTCCATAACCAAATCGAAAGTGGCTGCCCTATGTTCTCAATAGCCTCACGAATTCCATCTTTGACGTCTTGAATAGACGCAGGGCTATTGCCGTAAACCTTCTCTTTCACGTGGCCCCGAAGGAAGAAGTCACAAGTTATTAAATCACAAGATCTCGGTGGCCAATTGTGATCACCTCTTCGAGAGGATAACACGACCCGGAAACATTTCCTGCAAAAGATCAATGATTTTATTGCGTGTGAGCCACGTAGCGCCGACTTGTTAGAAGTAAACGTTGTGGAGATCAATACAATCCAATTTCGGCCATAAAAAATCATTAATCAATGCTTAATTCCAAAGAACGACGAGCAATGGACAAACCGGGGTTTTCCTCAACAGAATCTGTCACAGCAGCAATATTCTCGGCTGTTCTTGAGCGAAGTGCACGGGTTTTATTTTTCACTTCACTAACCTGTCCCAAGAGCTCGAATTTTTCCACCAATTTCTTTATTGCAGTCCGACAAGGTGTTTCACGGCGACCCAAAAATGTTCGAGTTTTACGAACCGTCTTTGCCAAATTTTTACCATTTTTATAGTAAATTTTAATAATTTCAATGCGTTCTTGAAGTGTGTATCGTTCCATTTTTCTTAGTAGGGTAGTTTCTACTAGTCAAATGTCAAAAATGACAGCTTCAAACTGACATCTACCGAAATAGCGGGCTATTCAAAATAACACCTCTTATTGAAAAACCCTCTACATTTCTTCTAAATGTGAAGCAAACGAAATGTAGTGAAATAGGAAAAAGTTTTCTTTTAAGCAATTATAGAGCAAATACACGATGCACTGAATAAACTTCCTAGAAAAATATTGCCTTTACTCCCTGCCGAAACGAATTCAGCCCCTACATACCGAAAGTATTCGAAAAACAAACATATTCGAAATGAAGCGATATTTCATTCAACCTGATACGCTGAGATATTCTCGACATTCGACCTACCTACATAAATCCTGAGTTTTATAAATGTTGGCATTAATCTCAGAAGGGTAACTTTTCGAGGAATAAAATATGCAAAAGAATGGCCAGACGTGTTCTTTGACTCTCAAAGTCCCCAGTGAGTAAGAAAACGCTGGCCGTACCGAGAGAACCTGAAGAATTACATCACGTATTTGCTTCAATGCGGTTCGCTCGCGCTCTGTTGAAAGTGGAACCTTTGAAAAATAAATTTGGAAGGGCCGTCCACATATTGAATTATTGAATGCTGTTGAAATTCCGGCCACATCCCAAACTGCAGACCAACGCACCCGAAAAAAGGATTGACGTTTGTTCTCTCAGTTCGACCGTTAACTTGAGATTTTGATTAAAGAGGTCGAAAATGTTAGAACCAGTGGCGGCTGCTCAGAGGAGGCAGAAGTGGCCTGGTCTCCCTAAATTCACTGAATTTTATTCTATTTTAAATTCAAGTTCGAATAAAAATTAATCACATTTCTATACAGGGCGTTTCATCATAAACTGGACAAACATATATTTCGTGTAGAGGACATCGGGAGAATCATTTTTGCCTTATAAATACATCTCGTTTTCGAAGCATAAGCGAGATACAGGGTGTCAAACGTCATTTTTGAGCAAGATTCTTATGAGTGTGGTTAGTTATGTATAACACTTGAAGTAACGGTTTTTGGTTAAATCTCAGTATTTTTGGGTCCTCTATTCAGAAAAGTTGACGAAGTCCGAAAAAAAATTTTACAAAATGGCGGAAGACCTGCAATGTTCCAAATTTTTTTTGCGGTTGTCAAATTGACTTTAATTTTCTGAATGAACACAATTTCCTAAGAATTTCTGTCAAAAAAATTTTTCAAAAATCGAACACAAATTTTTTTTACATGTCTACAGCGATGAAAAATTTCACTCGAAATGAATGAAATTTTGTACAATTGTACTTCTTGAATTATAAATCACGAATATGAAAACAGAATTGTAAAATATCGAACGGTTTCGTTACTACAGTCATTCAAATGTTTCGTTCATACCTCTGGAATAATGAAAATAAATTTGTTTTGAGTTCAAGAGTCAAAATAATTGAATTATTTGCATGTCCAAACATTTTAGATGAATTTATACGAAAAAAATCAGTGAAACTCAGTTGGGACTCGAACCGACGACGTAGGCATTAAATAGGGAAATGACTCTTCTAAGGATATTAATATTCGTTGCCAGGCAACGGTAGTTCGTAGTTCATAGAGTTTGACTACTGGGTAAATTATATTCACTAAAATTCAAATACCAGTCCAACTCTATGAACTACGAACTACGTTGCCTGGCAACGAATATTAATATCCTTAGAACAGTGCCATTTCTTTATTTGATACCTACGTCGGTTCGAGTCCCAACTGAGTTTCACTGATTTTTTTTTGTATTAATTCATCTAAAATGTTTGGACATGCCAACAATTTAATTATTTTGACTCTAGAACTCAAAACAAATTTATTTTCATTATTTCAGAGGTCTGAACGAAACATTTGAATGACTGTAGTAACGAAACCGTTCGATATTTTACAATTCTGTTTTCATATTCGTGATTGATAATTCAAGAAGTACAATTGTACAAATTTCATTCATTTCGAGTGAAATTTTTTCATCGCTGTAGACATGTAAAAAAAAATTTGTGTTCGATTTTTGAGAAATTTTTTTCACAGAAATTCTTAGAAAATTGTGCTCATTCAGAAAATAAAAGTCAATTTGACAACCGCAAAAAAAAATTGGAACATTGCTGGTCTTCCGCCATTTTTAAATTTTTTTTTCGGATTTCGTCAACTTTTCTGAATAGAGCACCCAAAAATACTCAGATTTGACCAAAAGCCGTTACTAAGTGTTATACATAACTAACCACACTCATAAGAATCTTGCTCAAAAATGACGTTTGGCACCCTGTATCTCGCTTATGCTTCTAAAACGAGATATATTGTATAAGGCAAAAATGATTCTCCCGATGTCCTCTACACGAATATATATGTTTGTCCAGTTTATGATGAAACACCCTGTATATGTGCTATTTCCATCATTCTATCTACTATCCAAACCTCATAGTAATAAACGTATGTTTATTATTCAGCGATCTAAAACATTCATACATTATCCGCAAACGAAGCGGAGAGGGCTCGCCTCCACGAGTCGAGATTCGTTAAAATGTAACATTTCAAAAATCTTCAAATTAACGGTGCGGGAACCACTCAAAATTCAAACTGTAGATCACATGTCGGAGGCCCGGCTTCGCGGAATTATTTCCACTTCTAGGCGAACGAGCGTAGCCGAAAATGAACGTCAGATCGGCCCGAATCAATCCCGGCGATCGTGGATCGGGATCAGCTGTTGTTCGATTCCCTTTATTTTTATTAACGAAGTATTAATCCTCTCAGCGTGCGGTTTGTGCTTTTATGAAATTTTTCGAAAAAGAACTTGAATGTTACAAGAGAGCAATTTTTCCTGCTTAAATTTTATCTCGAGTGGTAATCGGTATGGCTATTTCTCGATAAAATATGTCTAAAAGCTATATGGTCACATTCGCGAAAGTCTGGAGTTTTCTAATCTATTTTTTGATACGTATTGCGCTATTTGACAAATAAGTATCCATTTCCCAAGCTATCTATAAATGTGAGAAATGTGAAAATATTATCGCTGAAATACTTAGGTATAGTCCGTTCACGAAAGGTTGAGCCGTCAGTTGGCCATGACAATTTGGCATATTCCACTGTGTATATTGAAATTTTAGGTTATGTTGTTTATTTTCTCGTCAGATTGATACGTAATGTTGTCAATATAACATAAAGTTCTCTGATAACTCGCAAGCTCGTCGGACGAGGCCGGGTACATTCGGCGACGTTGACTTTATTTTACGTTATGACAGCAAATACTGCCAACTTCAGATGAATAAACAAACGCCTACTATGCGCTCAAACTTTAGTGAACGGACTATACAGGGTGTCCGGGGAATAACTGTACATACTCATACCAGAGATAGAGTTGGACTAGCTGATTACAAATTGGCTATAAAAATTAATTTCTGGATTTCCCTAGAAATCTACAGGGGGATTTTCGAACTTCATGGAAATACTTACATCATCATAAAATCCAAACTGATTGACGGATATTATTGAAACTTGGGAGATTATTGGCACATGCTAAGGTCGAGTCGAAAAGATATCAATGATTTCATCATTCCAGGGCCGGACTCATTTATCTTCATTTAAAGTGTTCAGGGTTAAAAAAACACTTTGTATTTCGAATTACAAATAATTGATTCGTTTTTCAGAAAGAAGCTTAATTATGCTTCAATTTGTGATATCGCTCAAAGTTGTCACATCAACAGTTATTTTTTTATGAATATTTGAATTTGGATAAAGTTCGAAAAATCGAATTTATTTACCAGAACAGGACTTAGCCATCTTGTAGAGGTCGGAAAAAATTATAAATTTTCTTAAAAAAGTCGCTGAAGATGAGAAAGATTATAATAATTTGTTGATATACTGGGTGGCCACCCCAGACGCGGATCTCATTGCGATGGGGTAAATATAGGTATTTTTCGAAAAAAACATTGGTGATTTGTATAGGGTATACATAAGTATATTTCAAAATAATTCGTATGTATACCGGGTGTTCGACAACAAAGATATAGACCAAAATGACACTTCTTCCAATGAACACCCAGTATAAATACGAAATATTTTGAAATATGCTTATGTATTCCCTATACAAATCACCAATTTTTTTTTTCGAAATACCTACATTTACCCCATCGCAATGAGATCCGCGTCTGGGGTGGCCACCCAGTATATCAACAAATTATTATAATCTTTTTCACCTTCAGTGACTTTTTTAAGAAAATTTATATTTTTTTTCGACCTCTACAAGATGGCTAAGTCCTGTTCAGGTAAATAAATTCAATTTTTCGAACTTTATCCAAATTCAAAAATTCATAAAAAAATAATTGTTGATGTGACAACTTTAAGCGATATCACAAATTGAAGCATAATTAAGCTTCTTTCTGAAAAACGAATCAATTATTTGTAATTCGAAATACAAAGTGTTTTTTTAACCCTGAACACTTTAAATGAAGATAAATGAGTCCGGCCCTGGAATGATGAAATCATTGATATCTTTCTGACTCGACCTTAGCATGTGCCAATAATGTCCCAAGTTTCAAAAATATCCGTCAATCAGTTTGGATTTTATGATGATGTAAGTATTTCCATGAAGTTCGAAAATCACCCTGTAGATTTCTAGGGAAATCCAGAAATTAATTTTTTATAGTCAATTTGTAATCAGCTAGTCCAACTCTATCTCTGGTATGAGTATGTACAGTTATTCCCCGGACACCCTGTATACTTCCTAAGCAACAATCGCGAACTTTGGCCGGCAAAATTTAATCTCTAGTGGAATTATTATATAATAAAAAAGCACAGAATCGGCTGAAAAGTATTTCCTATGAATCATAAAGGAACCATGATGAAATTTTATTGGTCCGACGAAAACGAATATTTTTCGGAAAGCCGGGGGCTCTAAGCGTACGCGTAATGCGCTGCTGTTTCGCCACTGTGAAAGGGGAGAGTATTTATTCTCAACAATCTGGCAAGTTTTACAGAAAGTTTGGAATTTTCACGACTCAAAGAGGAATGTAACTGTTTGACAAAGTGGAAACTACCCGTATGTTTGAGTGCTCATGGATCTCACGTTCGGGAATAGCTCAGTTTATTTCCTTTCGAACGTAACGGAAAAAGTGTGAAGAAACTGTCATTTCTGGCATTTTCTATTTGACGCTGAATCACTTCCAAACTGATGCAAAATCAGATGATACGTGTTTAATTTGACAATGTTCACTATAACAAAAAAATAACAGTTGGTGAAAGTTCACAATTTACTTCTAAAAAAACAGAAAGTGACTTATTTTCCTCGGTTTTCATTGCTAGTAATGAATAATTCATATTACTTTTAGAATTTCCTTCGGAATTATCGTCAATATTCTGATTTGGTACTTTAATTTCAAACCTTATCTTTTCGTTGATTGTCATCCGAAAGTCATGTTCATTTGTCGAAATCATTTCACTTCCAACTGAAGTGATTTCGGAAATCATTGAGGGAAATAGAATGCTAGGTTTGTTAGACGGTTCATTCAATAAAATGTGGTTTGACTGTGAGTCAGTTAACCATAATACATAACTACGGTCTGGATCAAGTTGAGCTGAGGATATTTCATTATAATACAGGGTGACTGGTGACGTAAGGGACAACGGCTAACTGGAGATAGAGGACCTCAACTGAATGAGAATTGGGGGTTTAAATGTCCCATAAGGCTATTAGTTTCAGAGATACAGGGTGTTTTTGCAAAAGTGCTAAAAATATAAACTCCCATATCTTCGTCAATATGGCAAATTTTTCGCTGATATTTGGCAAGCTTGTTAATATACATCAGATCGACAAGAAAAAATTCCCAAAAATTGCAGGTCCGTAGATACTCAAAAATTTCCATTTCCGTGTCAGGTGAGAAATATCACTCGGTATATGAAATGAAAAAAATTGAATTGGGAAATTGGAATCTGCAAAAAACACTGAGTAAAAATTTGTTTTTAGTTTTAATGGCACAAATTTTTTAAAGTTTTTATGATATGTCGAAGATTACAATTTTTTCATATTGAATTCAAGAAACACACTATTCCTGAAAGAAAAAACACTGAATTTGAGATGCTTAAATAATCCTGACGCATTTCAAATATTCCTTCACATCTTGAAATACTTTTTCATTAAATTTTATATCAATATATAAGAAAAACTCAAAAAACAATACAAACACAAAAAGATTAACAGTAGCACATATGGTTCATAAAAAAATCAAATAAACAAATGCTTGATATGCGAGAGCCATTCCCCTCACACACTTATTGGCTCTTTTGAACAATAATTGAAGTACGTTTCATATCCACAAGATGAAAAATTACTCTTGATAGAACAGTAACACTAGATTTCAGCTCGAGAAAAGTTGGACTTCTTCTCAGAACGCCTGAACAATAATCCATCTGATACTTTTTCTTTCAACAAAATTTATTTTTCTATTAAATAATACAATGATTCATGAGAAAACAACTAAGCAAATGCTCGAAATCAGAGCAATTTGCTTCAACGCATTTATTTGCTTTCTTGAACTCTAATGATTTCTTTCTCTTTTGAGTTGAGGATTATTCTGAGACTAAATATTATATCCGTTCATTTTGCGCAATCCAAAAACAGGTATCATCTACATATTCTTCATTCGTGAATATTGAAAGCATTTTTCAATAGATAAACAAACGACACAATTTCCAATAATTCACAATCAATGAATGTATGAATATAAACGTCATTTTTTGAAATATGCCTACTCTGTGTAGTAGGATGTATTTTATTTATAATGAATAATAAACCTCTTATTCTAAAAAATCACTTGTTTCCCTAATATTCTGTTTGCGTTAAAGAAATTCATATGCTTCTCAAAAAAAGATGAAGTTGCTACACCTAAGTACAATTATGTTGAAAACATAAGTACCAGATGGATTATTGTTCAGGGGTTCTGAGAAGAAAGTCAAACTTTTTTCGAGCTGAAATCCAGTGTTTCTGTTCTATCAATAGTATAATTTTTTATCTTGTGGATATGAAAAGTACTTCAATTGTTCAAAAGAGTCATTGAGTGTGTGAGGGGACTGGCTCTCGCATATTGAGCATTTGTTTATTTGATTTTTTTTATGAAACATATGTGCTTCTGTTCCTCTTTTTGTATTTCTATTGTTTTTTTAATTTTGCTTATAATATTGATAAAAAATCAATAAAAAGGGAGTTCAAGATGTGAAGGAATATTCAAAATGCGTCAGGATTATTTAAGCATCTCAAATTCATTGTTTTTTCTATAAGGAAATGTATGTTTCTTGAATTCGATATGAATAAATTGTAATATTCGACTTTCACATATCATAAAAACTATAAAAAATTTGTGCCATTCAAACTGAAAATAGATTGTTACTCAGTGTTTCTTGAAGATTCCAATTTTCCAATTCATTTTTTTTTATCTCATATAGCCGAGTGATATTTCTAACCTGACAAGAAATGGAAATTTTTGAATACGGACCTGCAATTTTGGGAATTTTTTCTTGTCGATCTAATGGAGAATATGTATATTAACAAGCTTGCCAAATATCAGCGAAAAATTTGCCATATTGACGACGATATGGGAGTTTATAGTTTTAGCACTTTCGCAAAAAAACACCCTGTATCTCTGAAACTAATAGGCTTATGGGACATTTAAACATCCAATCCTCGTTCAGTTTGAGGTCCTCTATCTCCAGTTAGCCGCTGTCCCATACGTCACCAGTCACCCTGTAAATTCATTCTCAGATGACTTAGAGGACTCGCTTGAGGTGTGATCGAATGCAAAAAACTTCAATTCGAATGAACTGATGCCTAATCGAGAAAAAATTATTGTTTTAGTGTTAACATTAAGATCTGTTGATGAGAACTCAAAAATAAATATTGAAATTTTAGGATTCCATTTAGATCTTAAACTCACTTAGGGAGATTTCTCATAAAACTGAGCGAAAAATTTTTGGTATCCGTACCTTGCACTGTCTCAATCTCTAATAAAGTATGGATCTTTAGTGTGAAGCCACACCACCCATACAACAATAATCATTTTTCCATAAAAAACCGAAATCCCTCGATTCATTATCTTTTCTCAATTCAACCTTCTCCAAGTTATACAGGTTGGGAAATTCACATCTGAAACATACGATATACAATGCATCAGACAGAGAATTCTTCAGTCCAGTTGCACAGATGAATAGTGAAGACAATCACGTGCTGTAACACACTGAATTCCGTTGTCTTATTGCAATATTCTAGTCTTGTCTCTCTCTCTCTCTTATCGTTGGGAGGAGCAAAATTCATTTAGTATGGTAGGCAACACTAAATACTTGAATCGAGTATGACAGCCTGACAAATTAAATAATTCTATACGTGAACTGCAGGTTCCCTACCATACTGCGATAAGAGAGAGACAAGACTAGGTTATTGCAATAAGTCAACGGAATTCATTCAGTTACAGCACGTGAATATCTCGACTATTCATCTGTGCAACTAGATGGAAGAATTCTCTGTCTGATGCATTGTATATCGTATGTTTCAGATGTGAATTTCCAAATCTATACAGGGTGAGTCTTTGACTTGTACATATATTTTAACCGTATATTCCTGGGGTCGAAAGAAACATTTTTTTCCTCTACCATTTTTTTCCGATTCGGCCTAAATAAGAAGATATAGCCCTTTTTTGTTTTTCAGAATGAGCTATGCCGCCACTGGTAACTAAGCACTGAATTTGTGCAAGTACGAGATATAGCATTCAAACCTTTGAAATAAGCTATTGTATCAAAGAAACGAGTAGATATACCATTCGAAATTTTCAAATAAGCTGCTGTATTAAAGAAAAAATATGAATTCACTTTTTCAATACCAGTTGTATATTTTCTAATGCAATGATTGATTCATCCAAAATTTTGCTAGTGATGAAGAGCAGAATAATCTCTTCTTGATGTATACTTCATTTTTGATTAAATCGGATTAACTTTTAAACCACCTATTCTAGCTATATCATTCATTTCCAATATCTCTTGAAATCTTCCGTGCAAGTTTCCGAAATCAAAACAACAACTCAACCATAACACGCATGACATTTCACGTTCATAAACACCAGTTGGGGCGATTGAATTTCAAGGGGTGTTCGCATATTTATGTTCTGTGGTCCGCATGGTGAAAGTCACAGACGTGACACTAGATTCTTTGACATCGGTGTTCTGTGGTTAGTTTGTTTTTCGAAATCATACGACTTCATAAATAATAACTTATCAATTTAGATCAACGTATGTCAAAGCTCAACGAAACAAAATTGCAGTAGGTATTCCGAAAGAGGTGTGGAAATTTGCTTGAATAGATAAGGATTTACACTGAAGAAGTATAGAGGTGAGCTTATTCATTGTAACCCCATTTTTAAGAAAATCCGCTAGTTCTCTTACCATTCATCATTCCAGATAACAAATTCTCGAATTATTCTTGAAATTTGTCAGTGGCCACATAGGAAAAATTGAATTCTGTGAATATTTCGACAGAGTTGCATTCAGCCAAAGTACCCAATTTTTTTTTTTTCTTTCAACATCGAAGTACTCGGAATTTTGTAGTCGGGAAAGATTAATCATAGTCACGAAAAACTATGTATCAAAAATCATTTCATTTGAAGGAAGTCGTTTGCGAGATATTATTAAAAATGTATGCTTTTCATGGATTTTCAACAGCCTGTATCTTTTTAACCAGGCTGAATCGGAAAAATGGTAAGGAAAAAAGTGTTTCTTTTGACCTCAGAATCTACGGTTAAAATATATGTACAAGTCAAAGACTCACCCTGTATAATTCAAAACAGTAGTGAAAGTCATTATTTTACACTTCCTCAATTTTCACATTAATATAGGGTTTCCATTTTGCGGTTTCAAAAGTAAACGTAAATAAAACACATAAAAAATATTTTTATCATGATAAGGTGAAGTGGGGTAAATGTGATAATGGGGCAATTGTGATAACGGACTATATATTCAGATCAAATTCATTAATACTGCTGCCATCTATCTAACACGTCTTCAAAATTGCAAAGCGAACCACCAAAACACTAGAACGAACGAAATTACTTGTCAGTATGGTTGTAAGGGACGTGAATATTATTTCTCATAACGTAACCTTAAATTTCAGGTAGGTAGTCTCTACTTTATTTGGTGTAAATTTTTTTAATTGATGAGTTAAGTCTGTTTTATTATTTCCAGACTTATTATTAACGTTTTATAATGTGTTTTTAAATACTTTAACTCATAAATTGCGCTGGTGATTTCTTTTTGTATATATCACATTTGCCCCGCACGAAATGCTTTTTGGGGTAAATGTGACATACACATTTGGGGCAATTGTGATAATATGATAGGCGTGGTTCTTTCATATTTGAAGTGTCTTTTGACGGATATAATTTATCTTAATGATGAAAAATAAAGTTTAATTAAAATATAATGTTTATTATTATATAGTTGTTTCTGCCTAATTTGTTTTTACTTCCGTTTTGTTCAGAAGCTGAAGTTAATTTCAAATTTTTGGCGTCGACTGAAATAAGGTCATCAATTTTTCATTAAGTGAAATATTTTATTTTTGTAAAAAACAAAGTATTCAATAATGTAAGATTTTTATACATTTGCCCCAATCCTTTCCAAATAACTTAGTCATAGGAATCTGAAAGCTTTTTATCACATTTACCCCAAATTCTGGGGCAATTGTGATTGACCGGCATCATTTTTTTTATTTTACCCAACATTTCTCAGAAAAGATTTCAAAGAGTAACCAGAATACAATCAATAGAGAACTATATTGTGATCATGCTTGCATTTTTTGGAATGTTCAGCTTTATTCAAACTGTTACTTATAACACTTTGTTTATGAACTAATCAATACTATATCACATTTACCCCACTTCACCTTATTTCTTTTTTATTATGAAGTTTGAACGTTGACATTTGTGTGAAACACTACATCATTAAATGACAACCACCCGAATTGTTGCAAGCATCGATTCTTTTGAGGTAATTTTCGACCACATTTTGACACATATTGGGCGGTATCTCAGCCATAACTTGACGAATATTGGTTTTTAACTACTCAGAGTTGAAGGTTTATCTGCATAAACACGGTCTTTCGCGTAGCCCCCACAAAAAAAGTCAAGCAGTGTCAACTCACATGATCTTGGTGGCCAGTTGATATCGCCGTCCACCGCCGGTTGTTCAAGCACCCATTCGACGTATCCACAATGTGATGTGAATGGTCAGCTGGCTTCAGTTGTTGTGTGAGCTGGATTTTATTTGGGTGTAGGTGTTGATCTTAATGCAAAATACGCCATAATGTGCCTTAAGACAGTCCTAATTCCTGAGAATGACGAGGAATCGACAGATTCGGGTAATCGGCAACACTTTCACTTACAGTAGCGATATTTTCAGTGCTACGAGTAAAACGATGATGCACATCTTACAATATCTGTAACCAATCCAGTCTCTTCAAATTTCTTCACAATTTTATCAATTGCTTGCGTAGTTGGACGATTATGTAAACCAAAATCTGCTCTTAAAGCACGATATGTGGCTGTGGCAGAATCGCCATTCTTGTATTAGGTTTTTTACATTTTCATGCGTTGTGCGATAGTCAAGCGATCCATTTTCATAAATGTCAGACTTTCAACTAAACAAAAAATTTTTTTTTAAAAACTTCGTTTGACAGATATCGAATTCCAGCCGTATACTTTGAAACCGCGAAATGGATAACCCGTTATATCTACGAGTATATCTATTTCACACCAAGATTTGGTAGAATTTATGGGTAGTGCTTTGTAAATTTCCTCTTTATGAATTTGGACAAATGTATCAAAATATTAGTATAGTATATTTGTGCCTAAGAGAACCCTTAGTATTAACAGAATATTGAAAAGAAGAATCTTTATATTTCCGTAACAAGAGACGAATATACTGAATGTTCATGCAAAATTTCAAGAGGTAATGGGTAATCAATAGATATTATTTAACCATGAATAATTTAAATTCAGTATTCATCAAGGCGATGAAGAAGATCATGTACATCATCGTCAGAGGCTCTGTAGATGTCGTTATTCATGGAAAGGAACTGTAAATACTCTCCACGAAGGAGACGACTTTGGAAAACTGGCGCTTATAAACGATGCACCAAGGTGAGTTTTCTTCGAGGGGTCTATCACTGGCAGTTTTTTGTACACTAAAATTCCAATTTGATAAATAATTCCACTAAATTCACAAAAATTTCTTTTCAATTCCGCATATTCCATTCAGTTCCTCACAATTCCGTAAAATTCCCCCATAATTCCGTTAAATTCATCTTAATTCCGTTAAATTCTCTACAATTCCGTTCATTTCCTCACAATTCTGTTCAATTCTGCGCATTTTCAATTCCATTCAATGCTAACAGAATACCGTTCAATTCCATTCAATTCTTCTCAATTCCAAACAATTCCGTTATAATTCCGTCAAATTCCATGCAATTCCATCAAATTCCATGCAATTCCATCTGATTCCGTGTAATTCATTCTCAATTCCAGCATTTTGTACACTAAATTCCGCAGTGATAGACCCCCTCGGTGTCTAGACCCCTCGGGGTCTATCACTGGCAGTTTTTTGTACACTAAAATTCCAATTTTGATAAATAATTCCACTAAATTCACAAAAATTCTATTCAATTCCGCATAATTCAGTTCCTCACAATTCCGTAAAATTCCTCATAATTCCATTAAATTCCCCATAATTCCATTAAATTCCCTCTAATTCCATTAAATTCATCATAATTCCGTTAAATTCATCAAAATTCCGTTAAATTCTCTACAATTCCGTTCAATTCCTCACAATTCTGTTCAATTCTACGCATTTTCAATTCCATTCAATGCTAACAGAATACCGTCAATTCCATTGAAATTCCATTCAATTCTTCTCAATTCCAAACAATTCCGTTACAATGCCGTCAAATTCCATGCATTCCATCAAATTCCATCTAATTCCGTGTAATTCATTTCCAATTCCAGCATTTTGTACACTAAAATTCCGCATGATAGACCCCTCGGTTTCTTTGATATGGGAGGTGTTTCCGAATAAAGTTAGCACCAAGGGAATATTTCCCAGCTTATTTTAAGAAGAAATTTTTAAATAATGATTCCAAAACGGCTTCTTCACCGAGATACGAAATGAATATTCTAAGATAATTTTATGCTCATAATTGGTTTTGTCATTTATGCTCATTAATCGAAAGAAAGTCCTATTTGTGAAATTAAAAATATAGGTACGCATATCATTTTCTTCCGGAAATTAGTAACTAAACCTTCAGGAAGATTTGTAAAACATCTTCTACTCCTGTCATAGACATATAATATCTAAGAATCTTCATTCTATGGAACGCTTATATGATGAAATGGAATGAACAGTGATCATAACTGCTTGTAAGTTTTTATTTTTTCCGAGAAAAGTATCGACTGTATCGAAATTTTGCAGGAGAATTTTTTTCTCCAGAATTGAATGGGAAACCATAAGAGAGTTTTATTTTCCGAAAATTTATCCCACGGCAACAATTTTTGAACGAAGATAATGGGGGTTGTTATTTTCAACCCCTAATAATAAAATTATGAGATCTAAAAATTTGTGTGATTAACATCTACTTAGTGTTTCATATTATGTATAGTTTTATGACTCAGTGATTTTAAGAAGCCGTAAAAAAATTAAAAACTGTCAACTCGTTGTCGCCTTCCAAAGGCTGTATCTTAGAAGGGGGGTCGATTTCGAAAAAAATTATATGAACTACCCCTGCTTATTTTCATCGAGGAATCATCTCCCCAAATCCCTCACATTGTTTACAAACACTTTTTTACTAATTCAGAGTGTTTGATTCTTGTATTTGTTAGGTTTCATAACCAATGTAGATCCCCGTTAGTAGAAAGAACAGAATAATTTTTGTTTAAGTCATTAAATTGAGTCTGTAAACAAATGCGAGGGACTATTGCTCAGTTGCAGGGAACCTCCATTAAAATTTAAAGGTCCATTTAACCCTTAATCCTCCATATTAAGTTCCTTGTAATAATGGAGGATTAAGAGTTTAATGGACCTTTAAATTTTAATGGACGTTCCTGCAACTGACACTATGGGAGATAATTCCTCGATGAAAATAAGCAGGGCTCCTGCTTTTATTATTATTATACAGGGTGATTGTAGGGACAACGGCAAACTGGAGATGGAGGACCTCAAACTGAATGAGGATTGGGGTTTTAAATGGCTCATAAGGCTATTAATTTTAGAGATACAGGGTGTTTTTTGCAAAAGTGCTAAAACTATGAACTCCCATATCTTCGTCAATATGGCAAATTTTTCACTGATATTTGGCAAACTTGTTACTATACATAATCTCCATCAGAACGAGAAGAAAAATTCTCAAAAATTGCGGGTTCGTATTTAGAAATTTTAATTTCCGTGTCAGGTGAGAAATATCATTGGGTATATGAATTTAAAAAAAATTAAATAGAAAATTGGAACCTGCAAAAAACACTGAGTGAAAATCTGTTTTTAGTTTGAATGGCACAATTTTTCTATAGTTTTTATGATACGTTGAGAATCGAATATTTAAATTATTCATATTGAATTCAAGAACATACTATTCCTTATAGAAAAAAACACTGAAATTGAGATCCTTAAATAATCCTGACGCATTTTGAATATTCCGTCACATCTTGAAATAATCTTTTATTGATATTTCTATCAATATTATGAGACAAATTCAGAAAACAATACAAATACAAAAAGAAGAACAGTAGCCCTTATGATTCGTAAAAAAATCAAATGAACAAATGCTCGATATGCGAGAGCTATTCTTCTCACACACTTATTGGCTCTTTTGAACAATTGAAGTACTTTTCATATCCACAAGATAAAAAAATTATACTCTTGATAAATTAACTTCAATATTAAATATCATAGACCTGGAAATGTTATTGTCACTTTGACATCGATAAAAAAGGTGCATCCTTTTTTATCGGATAAAACTTCTCTTCTCAATATGTCAATTAGTCTGTCAGATTTTGAATTTTGAACATATAGTGCTTTCATTTTGAATCGGTGTGGTAATTATTTAACTTTGTTGATATAAGAACCCAAAAGATGAATCGTTTTGGTGAAGTTTCGACTGAGCAAATTACGACAAATATCGAGAAGTCTATACCGCAATCTACAAAAACACAAAAGCTTCAATCTGGAGACAATTTATTTCTGTCGTTAATTTATCTTGCCAAAAAACACTCGAGCTTTTCTTTTATCTGATAAATTTCTCTTCAACTCAAAGTTTTGCCAATCACTAAATTTGCTCGAAAAACTGACATCAGATAAAATCCATAGACCTAATAAGAATTAATAATAATTAATAAATAATAGTAATTATAGATCTATGATAAAATCGCTCCACCTTCGGTGTCGCGATTTTATCATGTCAGTTTTTCTCGTAAAATTAGTGATTAGCAAAACTATTTCGTTGCAAAGAGAAATTTATCCGATAAAAAAAGCTCTTGTGTTTTTACTGTTGATAAAACAGAAACACTGGATTTCAGCTCGGGAAAAGTTTGACTTTCTTCTCAGAACCCCTGAATAATAATCGATATGGTACTTATGTTTTCAACAAAATATATTCTGAAACTAATAGCCTTAAGGGATATTTCAACCCCTAATCCTCATTCAGTTCGAGGTCCTCTATCTATCTAGTTAGCCGTTGTCCCTTACGTCACCAGTCACCCTGTGTATTTGTGTACAGTAATCACTGAAACAAAAAAATTATTGCTGTTCTTTCTACTAACGGGGATCTACTTTGGTTATGAAGCGTGACAAATACAGGAATCAAAACTCTGAATTCGTTTAAAATCATTAAATTTAATTAAAATCGTGACCAACTTTCAGTCGTCCACGATATTTTCAAATTGAAAGAATGCAACTCGTTAGGCAATAAACCTTGATTACCATTTTTTCAGCAAAAATTTGCTTTTACCTGAAATAAATGACCATTAAAATGTTTTTTTAAGATCGTTTCGAATCACAACCCTTCAGCTGTTATTTCTTTCTCGATGAAGACGGAAGATGGGGATACAAAATACGACCTTAGCTTTAAAGAGAATCCGATATTGTCAGGAAATGGAATGGAATTGAGAAATTTAAATTCCTTGAGATCGAAAAGAGTGGGGCCAATGAAAGAATAATTTAAGGCACCTGATTATTTGGTGATAAGGCTAACAATTGTGATTAATTATTAGAAATATACAGACTGTTCTCTTTGAAAGAACCAAACTTCGCGGAATAGATCTTATTATTATTATTCGCAAAAAGAAGTCACCTTACATGAGAAAAAAATTCTGCTAGATATTATTCGATTAGAAGCCTAGATTTCACAGTTTTCACAAAAATTAATTTTATTTGTTTCTCATTTTGTAACGTCAGTTTCCAAAAACACAATATTAATCAAGAAAGTTTATTTTATCAAGTCGCTTGTAAAACTGACAACTGACATTATTTTTACAAGTTAGTAGTATTATTTACATTGAGAGTTGTCAAGTACTTGCTTCTAATTTCATTCATCCTTTTAATTTCAGAGTTCCTGGAACAAATGTATTTCTCAATAAACGTTCTCGAACTATTCTAAAACGATATTCGTACCTTGTTTTATTCGTATCTATTTGTTTTCCTTCTCAAAATTGCCAATATCCTAGAGGTTTTTTAACCTGTAAACTCACTGACAGTTTCACGTACTCGCTATTTATTTCATTCATTCTTCTAATTTCATCGTTTCTAGAACAAATATTTTTAGTAATAAACGTTATGAAAGTATTTAAAACGATATTCATGCCTTGTTTCATTTGGATCTGGCCTTTTTCGTCAGAAATGAGCAAAATATTCTCGAAGGACTTCCCTCTCGTAAAGCCACTGACAGTTGACATAATTTTCCGATGTCATTAATAATCATAAATAATGCATAGCTTACGACATTTGCGACAAATTCTTGAGATTTTTTTGGAATTTATCTAACCTTTTTACAAATGAGAAACAAATAAAATATAAAACAATTCACGCAGGTAACGTGTTTTACTGGCTCAAGGAGGTAACTGACTCGCCTGCGGCTCGTCAATTATATCCTCCATTCGCCAGTAAAAACCCTCTTACCTTGCTAGTAATGTTATATACTATATCCTTTAGTCCCATTAAATATTCGATAAGTCAGAAACCGTCCAGTATATCCATGAAATTCAGGTGTAAATATTAAAATCATCTAGCTTGTTAATGGAATGGTAATTTCCTTTTTTGCGATCAGTATTAGGTAATATTTTTGAACGAAAGATTGAATGATTTCAAGAAGTGATTCATAATGTCTGATTTATCGTCAGTTTTACCAAAACATGATCACAAATAGGCGAAAATTAATATTTTGTCAATTGGTCTACAAACAAAAAAAAACACAATTCCAACGATTTTCCAAGTTTGTCTGAAGAAGGTATCCGATATAGACACCGAAACGTTACGTTATCCTTTTCATTTATTTCCTTTTTTAGTTTTACTGTTAGGCAACTATTTTTTCGAAACCAATTTCCTCCTGACAACTTAGTTTAAGGATTTGGGCAGGAGAATTTCATCTTAATTAAAATTTTTTTGATTGTTTCTGTTTCAGAGACTGGGAGTGAAAACCTAAAAAAATTTTCTAGCCATTAAATAATGTCATTCGAAATTTTTGTTCCTCAACATCTCAGACAAAACGAAACCCATTGCGATGGAATTTGGCGGCCATATACCATATGAAATTCATTCGGAAAATTGAAAAGAAGAATCTTTATATTTCCATAACAAGATATCTGATTCGATGTATTTTGTGAATGAAGATTGATATACTGAATGTTCATGCGCAATTGCCAGAGGATCGCATCATCAGAACCATAAAATCAAATATTTTTAATATTGATTTTTTACATATTTCATTTTACGAATAATTTCTAGAACACTTTTCCGATCGTGCTGAGATTTTGCCCTCATACACTTATCATGCATTTCAAGACCTATAGTCCGTTCACGAAAGTTTGAGCCTGTGTATTTATCTATTTATTTATTTAGAATAAGAATACAAACAGGTATTTCAACCCAACACAGTACTCGTAAATTAACATTTAAAACATACAGTCCTGTAGGCTAAACTTAAGTATAGTGTAGTTACATAAAAAAGAATCAATTATAAACAAAGAAGTATAGAAAAAACAATGAAATGATATTAAAGGAATGTTACAACAACATTACAATGAAAATTTGAGCTTCAAATTTTTTTTAAATTGTACAAAGGAGACATTGAAGGGATCCAAACTGAAAGAGCTTGAATTGAATGATTTCATGATTCTGCATATTGGTGAATTTTGGGGTGACATTTAATCTTCGAAAGGGTACAACAAACATCTCTTTAGATCTCAATTTTCTTTCTGGAACCTTAAAATGTATAGACTGGAGAAGAGAAGGGATCGAAAGGACTCCATTCAGTATTTTATATAGCAAACTGAAATCGCTAATTTTTCTCCAGTCTTCTAAAGTGAGCATACCGAATCTTTTTGTGCTTCAGAGTAATCATGATTGACAATTTGGAAATTATTTCGATATGACAAACATCTCAGAAATTTATGCTGTACACTTTCTAACCGTTTAATATGACATTCATAATGAGGATTCCAAACCGACGACGAAAAACTTGCTGAAGACGAAAGAATAGTACATTGTCATCATGGTCTCATTTCTTTTAAGTTGTTTACCATGTCGAAGGATGAAACCAAGCATTTTATTCGCTGAAGAGAGGATGCTTTCAATATGTTCAATAAAATTAAGTTTTGCATCAAGAATCACCCCCAAATCGCGAACACTGCCGCAGCTGAATGTGGTCTATGGAATAGTGAAAATTGAGTATATTGAAATTTCTTGTGAACGAGATTTTTAAACATTTATCAAGATTCAGGAAGAGAAAATTCTCCCTGCAATAATCCTGAATCTGTTCAGATCCTGTTGCAATAGAAAACAGTCCAACATGCTTTTTTAACCTCAAAAAATTTCAAATCGTCAGCATATAGCAAGAATCTAGCAAAATGGAAACAAGAGGATATGTTGTTCAAATAAATGATGA